>PVIY010011117.1:0-66428 GCA_004026745.1 Myrmecophaga tridactyla | reverse complement strand
GTCACGTCGCCGGGGCCCCGACACTGACCCCCCAACCAGCAGCTCCTGTGTGAAACGGAGGGAGAAGCAGTATATGCTTCACAGTCCACAGGACCGAAATGTTTCCTTGTCACTCTTATTCTGCAGGGGCATCCTAGGACAGCTTCGGCTCCACCCCACCCTTTTAATTCTCTCTCCACCCTCTCTCCTCCTCCTCCTCCTCTTGAGTCGTCTCACTGTACCTCGCCTGGAAGCCTCACGGGCCTGGCCTCATGCACCCAGTAGTTCGCCCTATCGATGCTACCATCACTGGTGACAGCCCACGGGCCCCAGGGCTGCCTCGGAACAGCGAGACCCAAGCAAAAGCCCTTATTAAAGAGGAGAGTTGATGGGGGGCTGGGGGACAGGTGCCCCGGGAGTCATCTTCCTCATAGTCAAGGTAGGAGTCACCCAGGGGTTCTGGACACCCGCCCCTCTTCCCTTCCTCTTCCACTGGAAGGGCAGTCTGTTCCTACAAGGCAGTGGGGTGCCATCAGCTTCATGAAGGTATGTTCTCCTAGGAGGGAGCCTCAGAAGTTGTTTGACCCAGTGTCTTCCTGCCTCCTGCTCAGCTTCCCCCACTCTCCCTTTACTGGTGGATGTGCGGAAACTGTGCAGACTCAGGAACTTGTTACACCTGTGGAAGGACTCAGGCCAGCCTTCCCATCTCTGCTCTGGGCAATGTGCTTTACCCATTCCAGGGATGCCCCATCCATCTCCTGTCTCCAGGGCTGCACGACGGGCTTTATTTCTTCCTTTGGACATAAGCACGAAGGAAGAAATTCCATAGCTGAAGGAAGTTTCACCCCGGTCAGTTCCTTTTTCCTATATCTTCAGAAAGCTTGGGAAACCAGCACCCGCATTGTTACTCTCTGGCTTTGCAGTGATCTCTAGAGCAGGTAGTACTCTCCCCAACTGTTTGTCAGAGGTGGAACTGGAGCAAGGAACCAAATTCACTTACTGAGATCATGTGACGGGGGTTCTGCGCTCACGTGACATGTTGGTATAAGGATCATGTGACATTAGAATGGGGAACAACAAGCTGGAGATTCAACATTTTAGACAAATAATCGATCCAGGAAAGAGAGCTGCTGGTACTTCCTGTTTATTTTGCCTTATTGGGGCTAATTATCTGTATCTTGTTCTCAAATTTAGAAGTTGTTTGCCTCCTACAATTTTAGAAATCCAGAAACAATCTAGCAAATATATGCCTCCAGTGCAACCAGGGGGTTCATTAGATTAATTAATTAATGGTGGTTAATTAATGCTTTGAAATCCTTTTATTAAAGGACCACCTAAATTCACAGTACTATCATAATCAGGCCAATGAGGTCAATGGTTTAAAGAGAGGGTTTAGACCTTATATAAACCCCTCCAGTGGTGGGTGGTAAGGATGGAGGTCAGCAGGGGCAGGTGAGTCTACCTGCTGGCGCCTGAAGCCTCCTCCACAGGGTAGAGCCACGCCCAGGTCGGCCCGGATGGAAGCCAGGTGCACACTGCTCTCCTGACTACTGGATTCTCAGCTTGTTACATCTCTGTTACAGGAGCAAGGCCACTGCTTCGTAACAGCCTGACGTGCTGGTTGCTGCAGAGTCCAGACGACCTTCTCAAACCACGAGGGGAGATTTTCCCTCTGTTAGGTCACAAACCAGGTTAGTGCTGGCTTTCTTGTCACTGGTGAGATCTATAAGCTGCCTTTTGAATGAAACCAAGAAGAGAGTCAATTGAGGAAGAAATAGAGCCCAGCAAACCTCTTCCAAGTCATGTTCTCTGGTGCCCTGCTCAGCAGTGCCCACGCTTTCTCCTGATTTTCTTTCCAAGGAGACTGTAGGATAAGAACAAGGATGACATGATGGTACGGACCAAGCTTGGACATGGGGTGGGAGTGCTTGCGTGTGGTAACAGACGTAAGATGTGCCTGGACTCATGTTAACATGAAATTGAATTAAAATGATGGGAGTTTATGCTTAGGAAAGGGGGTGATCTAATAGGCCAAAATACTGAGTCTGTGAGAATATCTTGGAACTGAAAAGTGGAAATTGAACTGAAAATAACTCTAAACTTTTTATTCAACCAAAGAAACTTTCCCTTAGGAAACTTTCAAGTTAACCAATTTCTGTTTCTAATTAAAACAGGTCCTGTGGGGTAAAAGTGAGCACCATGCTGTCAGCTGCCACATTTTTGGGACTTTTTGCCCTCATTGGTAAGTCATCAGTTGGCATGTAATATTGTTAGCAGAGTGTCCACAAAAGTACTCGGCACAGTCATAAATCAGAAAAAGAATGATTACATGAAGAGTGGGCTTTCCTCCTAACCAGACTGGCTATTAAGCAATTGCTTAATTTCTGTATTTAAGAGTATAATCTACTTGCCTTCAGGGGAGGCAAAATCAATGAGAATTTTAAATAATCAATTATGTATTGATCTCCTTACTTTCTGTCTGGCAATAGACCTACTAGGCTTCTCATCTTATCAAGCGGTGTTGGAACATTGGGAATCAAGGCACCTGAAGAGAAAAATTTCATTGCCAGGCAATAAATGAGTTAAACAAATGGTAGGAAAAAACACTAGTCTGATAGGAGTTCAGGAGTAGGGGATCACTTCTAGTGACAGTTGAAGAATTCTGGGTATTTTCATAAGTGAAGGAAAGAGACTGTTGAATGGAAGATGTGACTTTAGTACAGGCTCAGAGGCAGAAATGCATAAAAAATGTTTGGTGCAGAGTAAGCAGCTGAACATGACAGGAGAAGTAGTCTGGGGAGATGGCAGAGGACCTTGAATAAGAAAAATTGGAAACTTCATCTTGGGAAAAATGAAGAGCCATTGAAAATAACATTCAAGTTGTCTTCTTATTAATGGAGTGATGATTGAAAAGAGAAGCCTTTTAAAATGTTAAATTCTAAATTTGGAAAAATAAGGCTAGCCCAAAATGGTAATTTCCATTTACTTATGGTCAAAGGAGGGGGGATATAGTTTAAAATTTTTACTCCTTCTTTAATTGCTGGTGGGAGAAGAGTTATAAAACCAGTAGATCAATTATGAGCTACTCTACTAGCAAAGATGACTATAATTTTTTAAGTTCTGTGTGTTTATGATGCCAACAGAAGTAATATAGGGTTCTTAGTCATATACTACTCCCCTTAATGCAGTGTTTCTGAAACTTTAATATGTTCAAAAGTAACCAGAGGATGCTGGTTAAAATGCAGATTCTTGGGCCTTGTCCCTAAAAATTATGGTTCAAAAGATCTGATATGAAGAGCAGAGTGATATGCATTTTTAATACACATCCCAGCTCATTTCAATGCTGTGATCTGCAGGCCACACTGTGAGCATGGCAAAGCTGCCTCCCCAGCACAAGGATATTGAAACTCTTGATATATGGACACTTATCCAAGATCATTGAGAAAATTCCATTCCCTCTCATCCATCCACCCATCCATTCAACAAATATTTGTTGCCTGCCTGCTTTGTTCAAGGCATTGGTCTAGGTATTGAGGAGGATACAGAAGAGAAAAGCACCATGGCCCTGCCATTATGGACTTTGTGTTCTAGTAAGAGGAACAAGTGAAAAAGGAGACAGGGAGAGGAAGGAAGGAAAGAGGGAAAGGAGGGAGGGGAGACAGAGAGAAAAGGAAAGAAAGAAAGGAAGGATGGATAGAAGAAAGAAAGAATGAAAAACATGGAATGTGTATCAGGGATTAAGTAATATAAGTAAAACAATGTTTTAGGTAATGGGCAAGGAGTGAGGCATGATGAATGGAGAAGAAAATCTCTCTGATAAGGTGGTTTCAATTTTTTTTTTATTATTCTAAGTTTTCACATACAAAATCGAGGAAGAATAGAATAAACTCTTATGCACCCATCACCCAGCTTCTACAGGTTTCAATATTTTACCAATCGTATTTTGTCTATCTCTTACCCCTGCCTTTTTTTTTTGGTTGAAGTACTGTAAAACAAATCCAAAAGCATCAACACATTTCACCTGTACATTTTTTTAGTATGTGTTCTTAACATCTAAGTTCTACCTCTGGTACAAGAAGATGCTCCTGGTTCATCTTGAACATTGTTTCCTGCCCCAGACCAGGGACATTCTGAGCAGCCTGGTTGCTTTTATGGAAATGGCATTTAGAGACCACAATCTGGTTGATAGTGGTGCACCACTGTTACAGGGTTGTCATTTCTTTTAGACCTTTCCAGTGGACAGAACTAAAAAATACATGTGTGTTTAAAAGAGAAAAACATCTTTCATTAATACTGATATTTCACATTAATATTTAAGAATATAAGGATTTTACTTGGGTTTTACATTTGCATTTCTGTTCTGTTATGCTAAACATCCTGGTTCCTACCAATGTTAACATTATTATTTATTTATAATAGTTTCAAAATTCTCAGTATTACCAACCAACAATGAGATAATGAATATAGTTTAAATTTTCCTATGATTCTTTATGTCCAAAGAATGCATTCCATTAGTGGTACATTTATATCAACATATTTCAAAGTCACATGAAATAATTTTCCTCTATTGGGTTAATTAGCGTTAACCTAATTTTTTGGTATAGAATTAAGCTTATTCATTTGTTTTCATTTTTTAAGATTTTTTTTTCTATTTGATTTAATTATTTTTAATTATGTAAACATTTACATGGATCCCAAACAAAAACTATAAAACAAGGTACATTTAGAAAACACTAGGCTCTATCCTTCTCCCCTTTAACCTCTTCTTACCCTCCACTCAAGCTAACAACTTTTATTAGTTTTCTGTTTATCTCTGTATTACCCACAGGCTCACATATATAATAATCTTTCCTCCTCTTTCTTATGGAAAAAGAAGAATTCTATAGATAGCATTCTGCACCAGGAGATAATTGCATAGGAGCATAGGGGCATCTTCCTCTTTCCTTTTTCACACCTGCATAGTACTACATTGCATGGACACACCTTAGTGTATTCCGTCAGTCTCCATGTTAATGTCATCTGCATTGCTTCCAGTCTTTTGCTATTATAAAAAGTGTTGAGATGAATAGTCTGTTACAAAATTCTCCTCTACAGCAATGTACAGTGCTGGTCTCACAGCCTTCCCCATAGGGTATATTGTCAAGCTTTTGGCAATTGAGTAGGTGAAAAATGATACCTCAGTGTTGTCTGAATATGGCTTTTCTTCTTTTGAGTGTAGTTGATCATCTTTTTATATGTTTGAAGACCGTTTTCATTTTTTGTCTATGAGCTGTCTCTTCATATCTTTGGCCCAAAAGGTCATATTTGAACAGAGTCCTGAAGGTGGTGAGTTATCTGGGAGGATAGCACTCCAGGCTAAGGGAGGCTGCCTGCTGTTCTAGGATTAGCAAGGAGAACATTGAGGCTGGAGAAGAGAAAGGGAAGGGAAAGAGAGGCTGGAGAGAGAGCAGAGGGCCAGACCAGGTAGGGCCTTGGAAGTTGTGATATGGACTTGGCTTTTTTTCTGAGCAAGGAGGAAGCCATTGGAAGGTAAGAGAGAACCAATAGGGTCCCAAGCATGTTTCCACAGGAGCACTCTGGCTGCTGGGTGGAGAGCAGACTGCAAGAGTGGGAGCAGGAGGTATTAGGAGGCTGTACAATAGTTCAGATGAGCAATGATGCTGATTTCTACCACAGTGGTAGCAGAGGTGGTGAGAAATGGTCAGATTCTGGAGATATGTTTTCAGTTTGCCCCTTGCTCCCAACCCCCATTCCTCAATTAAAAAAAAGCAACAACACCTTTTTATTGTAGTAACATATATACATATTAAAACTTCCCATTTTAACCACTTTCAAGTGTACAATTAATTGGTATTAATCACATTTGCAGTACTGTGCTACCATCATCAAAATCCATCACCCCAAATTTTCATCACCTCAAAAAGAAATGGCACCCCTTAAGCAAAAACATCCCCTTTCCCTTACTCCCTGACCACTGGTATCCTAATCTGTCTCTACGAATTTGTATTTTCTATCTCGTGCCTCTGTTTTCTATGCGATCTTTGTCATGATCTGAATCTATGCACTCATTTGGTCACCTAAATTTCCTAAGTGGGTTTTAGGCACAAGATACTAGTCTGAAGTCCTAGAATGCTGAGGAAATGGCTCCTGCTGTTCACATCACATGGAAATCCACAGGTTTTGGACAAGCTTAAAGACTTGCTGGTTTCTACTACTTTTATTATCTAGATAGGCTTTCATAGTATCCCACGTCTACATGATAGTTTCACTTCTTGGTTCATTCACAATTCCCTTTCCGCCTGTTTGTGGGTGGGAGAGGACAGACTATGCCTCTATTTTTATTTGTTTGATTGATCTCTTCTTTTCTTAGTTACACCTTTTGGAAAAGTTAATTTTTAGAGTTGTTTTGTTTTCCTCATAAAATAAATATTTATAAGGAAGAGTTCCTTTGTTTATGTGCCTAATTCTAAGACAGTATGTAATCTCTTTCTACTGTTAAGTTCGCAGATGACAATATGGGTAAGTAAAATGCACCTATTTAAAAACATGTTTTATTACACTAAGTAAAAAGCAAGTTTTTTTTTACAATGAACATCTTAGCAAATATATTTCTTACAACAAATATTTGTAGTCTTAAGGTAGCAGTCAACAGTTCTTAGAATTATTGGAACAAACTTTCAATATTACAGAAAAGCTCTTTTTCCCCTTTAGTAAGTAGCTTGGGCAAAAAGTTACTTCATAATGTCAAAAAAATAATAATAAATTTAAAATTAAATTTTTATTTCTAAATTTATTAGACTTAGTAACTCACCTTCACAGTAATATGACTCAAAATGAGAATATATTTAATTTAAGTTGGTATGGTACCCTTATTTTTTATCTTTCTAAACGGAGGCAAATTGCTGATCTGGATATTTCCATCCTCAGAAGCATCTGAGTCCTAAGTGTCATAAAATTTCTTTCAAGGGATCTTTAATCAAGATCGTAGCAAATATATTTGGGTTTATGACAGCTGATCTTCAAACTATTTACCCAGTGTTTTAGAATTAACTGCTGTATATTTTTTTAGGTGGGAGTAGAGTGGAGAGGGGGGCATTCTTCTGTTCCTTTTTATCTAATAAGCCAAGAATGGCAAAAAGGGGCCTGGGGAAGACCAAGTCTTCGTTTCTAGTCTGGTGATGCTTGTCATAGCAGCTCAAGCCTTATCTTCTCCCAGCCTTCATGAGAACTGTCACTCTGCCCCACAGACACCTCTAGGGGCTTGTACCCCTTCATCCACTTGGCGAACCCAACCCTCCCGCCTCGCTTGTACCATGGGTGCTATGGAGACATCATGACCATGGAAACCCCTGGGGCCTCCTGCGACATGAACATACTGATTAAATGCGGTAAGTGAAACATCTAGCAAAGGTTCAACTTGTTCCCTTTCATCATTTTCAGATTCTTTCCTAGGAAATAGCTTATTTTGCTTTAAAAGCATAATCATTATCAGAACAATAATATCAACATCAAAAATTAAGGAAAAAAACAGAATCCTGACCAAATTAATGAACCACTTCCTTTAATTTTTTCCCCATTCTTTCCCATCCTTGTCCAGATGTGTTTATTTCTATGTATTGAAATTATTGTCTAGAAAATGTTACATTCTAGCTTTGTTTTTCATTTATTATTGTTTTTTCTTAATGCTACAGCATGAGCGTTTTAAGCCAACTTCTTTCTCTTTGCGTGTCTTCTCTTTTGAAATCCTGTTCCAAAGTCTTCTTCATGATGTTATCACTATTACAGGGTGTCAGAGCTGGGAGCAACCACAAATGTCCCACCTAATCCCATCCCTTTGATTTACAGATCAGAACACTGAGGCCCAGGAAGGGTGTTTCCCTGGCATAGAGCTAGTGAGTGGCAGAGCCAGGCTAAAACTTAGGTAGGCTGACTTCTAGTATGAGTCTTCCCAATGCAGCAATGGGGCAGAGGAGAGGAGAAGGAGAAAGACAGAGAGAGTAGAACTGGCATCTGTCTGGGGTTGTGGACCTGTCTGGTTTTGGAATCAGAAATCAAAAGAATGTTTAGAAAGCTTGACCCAAGGCATGGACTGTGGCTGACATTATAGTCTGAAAAAAAGGTTCGCTCTGGAGTAAACACATTTTCTTTTTACGGACGTAGGGATCCGTGGTTCTGAAATGTTTGCTGAGATGGATCTGAGAGCCATAAAGCCTTACCAGATTCTGATCAAAGAAGTTGGACAGAAGCATTGCTTGGACCCGGCGCTCATTGCAGCCATCATCTCCAGGGAAAGCCATGGCGGAGCCGCCCTGTGTGATGGCTGGGACCACACGGGACTTAAATTCGGCTTGATGCAGGTACTAGGCTGGACATTCTAGACCAGCCCCACTCCATCCTTCCTCGTAAAAGCTCAGCCCAAACCGGAAACCCACTTGTAGTGGTTTCCATGCTCCACAATCCAAAGTTCTGGTTACGGGTGCTGCAGCAGAATTTGTTCTGGGATTTCTTTGGAATTGTACTCAAGATTTATGAGTTATTGGATATCTTCCCAAAAGTCTTTTATGAGCATCACAACTATAGTTCAGAAAGGAATAATGTGCAATATACTTAAATTGAGAAAAAATTTTGGGGGGTTCACAAAGTAGTGAATTTGATCCATGTGGATCAATACTGTCTAAATTTAAGCCCTTCTTGAACCTATGTCTTTCTTTAGGTAAATTGGAAGAAGGGAATCTAAATTATTTTGATATCTGCTTCCAGGCTCTATTTAAAATTGTCTTTAAATCCCTTAACCCCACCCCAGTCTTCTAGCCTTCCTAGTCAGACAATTTTTTTCCTGAATTAGCCAGATAATTACTTATTGCAAATATCTGGACAATAGGGACCATTTGTTTTAAAACAACTTTTAAAAAAATTTTGTTCTCTCCCCTCTTTATATATAGTAGAATGCTTAACTAAAACTATGCCCTGTTTATTCCTCCCAAACCTTATTTGGTTTCTATGACTCTTCCTTATAAAGGGAAGGATAGATTTGATTCTGGAAAGGGGCAAAGGCCAGGAGAAATCAAGGCCATCAGAAAAGTGGGTTGCTTCAGATGCTGACATTATTATCCAAATTTTCCAGCTTGATAAAAAAACTTATCATCCTGTTGGTACCTGGGACAGCAAAGAACACCTTTTGCAGGCTGTTGAGATTGTAACAGACAGAATTAAGGCAATCCAGAAACAATTCCCCACGTGGAGTGCAACTCAACACCTCAAAGGTAGGCTGTGTTTTAGTGTTTTGTTTAAATCAACAGCGAATGGGACAACTGATGCCCAGATGCTCCCTGGGTCTCCCTGGGAGTGTCCCCAGTGGGTCAGCAGTGAGTCTGGGAGGAGCACTCCCTGGACGACTGAGCTCCTTGAGTGGTCGTCCTTCCCCACCTCCTGTTTCCCCTCCTGCTGGACAGTGAGGTTGGTACTGCATTTCTCTCTGGTGGTTGAGCCATTGAGCAATGCCTTGAGCATTACTGAGGTGGTTCCAATGACCATGTCTTGCCCTCCTCTGATAGACTTTTCCTCCGATATACAAAACCATCAGGCCCTTTCTGAATAGTCTGAATACATTTTTACTCGGAATGCCATCAGGGCTGCAGGTACCATGACATGTCCCCGTGGAGATCTCTGTTTGCCTGCCCTCCCCCAAAATGAATTAACTCACTAGCCTCCCACTACAAGTATGTTTCCTTGTCTGCATTTTCTGTCCCTGCAAAAGGCACTAAAATATATCCAGTCATCCCAGACAGAAAACCAGATTGTATTCTCGGGCTTTCCTGCCTCCTCCCCTCCACATCCGCCCATCACCGCTCCCTCCTAAGTGGCCTCACATAGTCCATGGCAGGTGTTGCCTTCTTTCCCTCCATATTTCCCTCCTTGATTTAGAACAATCTCTATTTTCTATTTCAAGGTCTCCTTATTAAAGGCAGAGAATAGAACCAGCCATCTTTTCTCTAGACATCAGAGTAAGAGCACAATTGTGTGTTTAATGAATAACTGTGGAAGATAAAATTCCAGGATAAAACAGCACACAATACCTCCACGAAAGACTATGTCTCGGCACATTATTCATCCCATGCTTAATGTCCTCGCACCGAGTAGGTGCTTAAAAACTATTATTGGATGAATGAATGAGTGCCTGAGCAAAGGATTGAATTGTTGAATGAGTGAGAGAATGCTATATGCATTCTCAAACTGGAGATTTGTTGGAGATCTCATACCCCGAGGTCTGCACTACATAAGAATCAAATGTGGCTTTTGTAGAAAGAAAAACGAAGTCTTAAGAAAGAAGAAAGAAGGAAATCTGAGCCTTTCCCAGGGATCCTGGAGGCAGCATACCCTTTCAGGAGGGGAGGGAGGGGAGGGAGGGACAGGGGCTGCCTGCTTTGGAAGAGCTGCCTGGAGGACCCATATCCTGGAAATGCTCACATCCTATTTCTGCTGAATGTTAATATTTGAATCTAAACTTCTATGTTTCTTTCCAGGTGGTCTCTCGGCCTTTAAGTCAGGAATCGAAACCATTGCCACCCCTTTGGACATAGAAACTGACTTCGCCAATGATATTATTGCCCGAGGTAGATTCTATAGAAGAAATGGCTTCTAGGAAAGGCGTGTGGATGGCCAGGGCCAACACGGCAAAGAACGATTGCGATTTTGACAGCAAATTCATTTCTTGACTTTCTTACTGAAACTAAGCATTAAACATACAAAAAAAGGATAAGGCACCCAGTTCACAATATAGTTCCCATGATCCCAAGTAGACATACATTTAATTATTTTGTGGCAAATGTGCATAGCATGATGAGTGCAGTCTGCATATTCCATGGGTCTCACTTTAGCCCATGATTTCAAGGCCAACCTGCTCCCTGTCATGTCAGAATTGTTCACGGGAAGTAAGGCTGACCAGAGCCTCTGTCCTTTCCCCACTGCCTCCCCCACCAGGGCTTTGCCTGTGAGAAGGGTCAGGGCCTCATTTATAAGCCAGTCCAGCCACGGGACAATGGGGAGGCGAGGGATGGAATTGTAGGCCACGAGTAACGAAGAGCTGACTGCGGACAACCTCCTCACGTGGCACCCGCGACCTCCCCCACGGGACACGGACGACCTCCGTCACTGGACGCCCGCGACCTCTGTCACGGGACACGGACAACCTCTCTCGGGCCCACACCAACCTCCCGGGCGGTGGTCCTGGGTGCTGAGGATCCAGGGCCTGGCTTCCTTTGGATGGGTTTCAGCAGCTGCTGCCACACACTCTCTCCCTCGGGAGATCTTTCCCCACAGGACACGGCTGAAGATTAGCATGTGGGACACACACTAGATACAGTTCCTTGGTGGCAAGCAAAAGTTACCAATTCTGGAAACTGTATCCAAAGCCAAGGGGAAGGTCTGCGGCATGAACGGGAGCCTAGCAGCCCTGGGGGTGCGGGCAGCGGGACCTGGCTGGCCCTGCTGTGTAGAATCCCTGCTGCATGCATGAACTGCACCCTCACTGCATACATGGGACCCCCCCTCCCCCCCACCGCTTCCTCACTCTGTTCCAGAACCATAATCCTAGGAGAGAACCTGATTGGCTTGTCTTGGCTCACCTCCCCGTTAGCTCCTCTGCTTTTCCATCTTGCCCAGACTGTACCCACAGTGGAGAAGGGTCAGCTCTCTAGAGGGGCACGAGGGACAGTTTGCAGCTTTTATTTCCAGTCAGGAGAGGACAAAAATAATCATATGTTGGCGTTTTAAGCTCACAAAATCCCTACAAACATGGCTCCCGCTGGGTCTTAACCCCCCACTTCCTTCTGAGATGATTAATAAATGCTTCCACCCCTTACTTCTCTCACTGAGAGGGACTCGGAATCACACCCACCTCCATCTGAGCTCCTTGGAGAAAGTCAAGGAACCCATCCTCCACCCAGTGTTCTCTCAAGCCAGCCTGGAGATGTGACTCGGGCAAGACTGGCGTCCTTTGTCTCGCAGGCCCGGCAGCCCTGCAGCCGAGATGCCAGCATCTGTTCCCATCGGTTGAGGCCAAGCTGTACCACTCACTAAACATTTTAGCTGTTATCCCTGTGTGCGGGCGCTGCAGACTGTCCTGTAGATCTCCCCTTTGCTCAAGAATGACTTCTTCTGGGCTTTTCCTCACAAGCATGCGTTCTGTCCAATTGCAATCCTCTTCGGTGTGGCCCTAGAGCAGGAAAGTACATCTGGGGGAGATAATTCTCGATTAATTTGAAAAACAAGAAATAGTACACTGACTTACCTGACTCTAGCCCCCGGGTATTCTCCTTACATCTGGACTCAAAGGGCTGCCCTAGGGCACGGTCTGGAGTGTCTTAGTTTGGTCCCCCCGGAAGTGGACCCGGTGATGAGGACTTTGCTCGAGAAGCGCAGGGAACGCGGGAATCAAGCTGGGCAACGCTGCTGGGCGGGGAGGCAGCCCATCAGACATGTGCCACTAAGTTCACAACCACAGTGGGGAGCTGATGCCGAATCCTGCAGGAAAAACGTAAGAAATGGTGCAAAATACACATCCCACCCCACCCCAGAGCTGTGCTACCTAAGGGCCCAGCAGCTGAGGCATTTCTGCATCAACTTCCAAGGGCCGTTAGTTGAGGGCTCTGCCGACATGCAGGGGAGTGTTAATTCATTGCTACTTCTAGTCCACAGTAAGTGAGCAGTACACATCTCTGCAGTTCCAGGAAAAAGAGGCCATAGACACAGAGATGCAGACACCAGCAGTCGGAAATTGGCCGAGAACCCTGAAAGGCCCAGGGACATGGGAAAGGCCCTACAGCAAGAACAATTTATGCCTAGAGGCTGGGAACAGCCTTCCAATATCGTTGGCTTTGTTACTTAACATGGTAAGAACAGTCTAGAAATAACACATAAGCCTTATTATACCTCTTGATTTCCTGGCAAGCCACTCCGCAATCTATTAGATTTATTAATTAGCTGTCACAGAACCTTCCCACACTTCATTCCCTTCCTATCTGTAGCTCCACTGTCCGGGGTTTCCTGGAAATATTATCAATGTTGTTAAACTCAAATGTGGCTCCACTGAGCATTATTCCTGTCATCCTCAATTTTATTAATTTGTTTTGCCTGAACCCCTTCAGGGACAATGAATTTCTCTGTACTTACTTACTACCTTCTATATAAAATTTGCCCGGAAACTAACCTCTTTCTCGAGGATGAAGAAAGGTTGTCTTATTTGTGGTTTTTTTTTAATTAAAATATTCTCCTGGCTATACTTATTCACAATTACATTCTCACCCTTTCTTTTTTTTGGCCATACTTCCCAGAACTTCAACCATCAGTGCCGAGAGCTTTATTAGAGATTGCAGAAGCTGAGGCTTTCTTCCCGTGCTTCCTTTGCACGGCACTAAAAGAACATATCTGAAAAATGGGCCTGAGCGTAAGACCTACCTCAGGTTAACAGTACGACCTACGTCAGGGGACATGGTGATGTGTGAGACATCACTAAGCAAACATTGTGGCATGGTGGCTGCAGTGCCATCAGGGTGGGAAGCGTAGGCAGCAGAGGTCATGAGGACGCAGGACTGCAGGGAGAGAGGGAAGACGCAAAGTTAAAGGACCCCAGAGACACAGTGATCCATTTTGCAGTGTCCGCAGTGCTGGGCTGATCGGGTTTCAGCCCCCCAGAGGAGGTCTGGCCGACAAAGATTCAAGACATCCATTTAGTGTAGTGTGTGGAGACCAATACCGCATGGGCAAACCCAGATGTTTTAGAGGGTTTGTCGGGACAAGTTGGAGTTCCACAATTTTGGGATCTGTCTGTAGTATATGTGCTACCTACATGGAATCACATGCCAAACTCCCCTGCTGCCATTCTACCAAGCAGTAACCTCCATCTCACTCACCTACGAAACGGGACACCTGTCAACCTGAGACTGAACTGCAATCTGTCTTTTGGTGGCTACTGGCCATTTGTTCTACCTTCTAGAGGCATGGGTTAGTTATCTATGGCCAAATAACAAGATCATCACAAACTTAGCAGCTGGAAATAACTCACATTTGTCATCTCATCGTTCTGTGGGTCAGGCTCTCAGTATAATCACAGAGTCGTACATTCATCACCACAGTCCGTTTGAGAACACTCTTGTTGCTCCAAAAAGAAAAATCCCATACCCTCATATCCCCCTGTTATGGATACTTAGCTATTGCTTTAGTACCTTTGTTACAATTGATGAAAGAATATTACAATATTACTGTTAATTATAGTCCATAGTTTGAATTCATAGATTGAATTATGCAATCACACTCGTAATTCAGCACTCATAATGTGCTACCATCACCTCTATCCATTTCCAAATGTTTACAATCAACCTTATTAAAAATTTTGCACAAATTAAGCATCAGCTCCACATTCTCCACCCTCGTTCTAGCTCCTGGTAACCAATACTGTAGATTTTAACTCCATGAATTTGCTCATTATAATTAATTCATATTAGTGAGGCCATACAATATTTATCCTTTTGTGTCTGGCTTATTTCCCTCAGTGTAATGTCCTCGAAGTTTATCCAAGTTCTCACATGTGTTAAGACTCCATTCTTTCTTACAGCTGAATAATATTCCACTGTGTGCATGTACGTTTTGCTTATCCATTCATCAGTGATGACACTTGGGTTGTTTCCATCTTTTGGCAATTGTGAATAATGCTGCTAGGAACATCGGTGTGCAAATGTCTGTTCTTGTCTCTGCTTTCAGCTCTTTTGCGTATTTACCTAGCAATGAGATTGCTGGATTGTTTGGTAAGTTTGTACCTAGCCTCTGGAGGAACCGCCCCACTGTCCCCCACAGCGGTGGTGCCCTGCTGCACTCCCACCAGCAGTGAGGGGGTGTCCCATGTGGCGAGGCACCTGCAGAAGCCAGGGGGGTCCTCCCATCCCCATCTTCCCTGCTCGCTGGAGAGGGCACTCCTTTGCCTCTTTAGAAACATGATTTGGGGGAGGGGTGGGTATGGAAACAGGACAAGCATTGCTCAGGGGAAAATGAACTCACTGGAAGGGTCAGCTCTGAGTGGGAATGACTAGACCAGACAGAGGCAGGCAGAGCCCAGAGAAGAGGCAGGGCTCGCACTAGGAGACAGAGGTCTGCTCCTGCCCGCCAGGCTAGCAGCTGCAGGGCTCAGCCACGTCGCTTCTCATCAGGCTCCATGGCTTCATCAGAATGGAAATAAGAATTCTGGCTCTCCTCCGACCATGAATGGCAATGAGATCAGAATATGAGAAAGCACTTAGAAAACCCCAGGGAGCTCCAGGAGCCTGCAGGGTCATTATGATCATTTAAGACCCACTTAGCTCTGAGCTAGGAGTCCATCACATTTTCCGCCTCCCAGCCCTGGCTCAGAGGCAGAACTGACTGAGGCAGGTGACCTTTCTGTCCACAGGGTGGAACCTCTGCCCTGAGTGTCCCTTTAGCAGGGTTGATCTAGCAAAGCAGTTTTCTTCAGAAGGGGTGCAAAGGCAACGAGTCTATTGAGGTTTGGTCCATCCAGTGGCATCTATAATATTTTATATGCTCAGGAGCCTCACATTTTCACAGCAACTTAGCTGCTGACTGTGTAGGCTGGCTTGACCCCTTAGGGCCCAATTTTCCACTGTGGGTAAAGCTAAAAAGACTGGCTAAGACTTCTTTGGCTTTGAGTCACATTCTCCTCCATAATGGTGGTGTATCCCATATGTTTAGATATAGTTGAAAATATTTTCTGCTTTAATCCACAATTACTTGGGAGATTTCTAGTATCCTTCTGTGACTGAACTTTTGATTTACGTCCACAATGGTCAGAGAACATGCCCTGTATGATTTCAATCATATAAAATATGTTGATACTTTTTTATGGTCCAGAATATAATCTGTTGTAAGAAACATGACGTGTGCACTTGAAGGGAGCATGCATTCTGCAGTTACTTGGATGCACAGTTCTCTATAAGTAAAAATAGAACATGTTGATTAATTGAGTTATTCTAATCTTTTATGTCTACTGAATTTTGTCTGTCGCTTAGAATGGTGTACTAAGTTTCCCAAACATAGCTATAAAATTTTCCATTTCCCCTTTTAGTTCTGGTAATTTTTGCTTTACATATGTTGAAGTTATGGCTTTAGGCAGAGGGTTCTGGATGAGATAGAATAAACAAACACCAACCTTTCTCTCCCACTGAATGCATAATCAGACAGATGCATGAGCAGCTATTTGAGAACTCTGGAAAGTAGATAAGACTCCCAAATTCTAGTTGCCTCTAAAGATCCATTCTTCCCATGAGTCAGTATGCAGGCAACTGTAGAATGTCAACTTTAGACCCAAATTGAATTAAGATCTACAATTAAGGCTTTTCCTAAACCCAGAAAAACACAGCAACGATTCATGGTAGGATTTAGAATTCATGTGAGTGCTAATGACCTAGGATTGCCTGACCTGAGCACCTTGTGCACAAGCTGGTTGGCTCTTCAGATGCTAAGTCGTGGATGACAAAGTCTGATTAGACTGAACCAATAAAGGACCTACAGAATCCCTGTTTTCATGATAAACCTGAGGATCAAAAATAAATAAATAAATAAGAGCAAAGGCTCCTAAAAGCCACAGCTGAAAGATTTCCAAGAAAAAAAAAACAATCGGACCATAATCCAATCATTCAAACTGAAAAGATGAAACTGTAGGAGAGTTTTAAGGTAGACTTGAAACGATTGTTTTACAACATTCAAGAGTTAAAGAAGGTTGCCGATATTACAGCAGCCCTTTTATCTCATTTGGCCAAGAGATTTCAACTCGAAGTTGGAGAATGAATTCAAAAACAGAAATCAGAGCGGTAATGTCCCTTTACCTGAACTACAACCCCTGGCAGAACATTTTAAAAGAGCTTTAGAACAAAAATGAGACAGGACCCAAAATAAACTTATGGCCCCACAGATCAAACAGTGAGGTGGCCCAGTCCACCCAAACACCAATTGACAAGGATGCATACGTATGGTGAAGAGGGGAGACACCGGAACAGAAGACTGTCCTGTCTGACAAAAGAAAAATCAAGACAAAGAAAAATCATTCAATTCAGATTGAGGGTGCTCTGGAAAGAGTACACAATATCTTGCATTATTCTTAAATACTTAAGATAAGTTAACTATAAATATAAATGGTATTTTTGTTTCCTTGGCTGCTGAAGCAAATAGTGTTCACTGAGTCAGCTTAAATGATGGGAATTTATTCACTACGGTTTTGAGTTTCGGAAAAAGCCCAAATGAAGTCATCGTCTAGGTGAGCTTCCTTCCTGAAGACTGCGGCGTTCTGGGGCTGGCTGCAAGTGATCCTTGACCCTTAGCTTGTCACATGGCCAGACACATGGTGGCATCTCCTCGTCTCTTCCTTCTCTTCCGGTTTCATTGCATTTCAGCTCTTGGCTGCTCCCTGGGGCTTCCACTCTCTGTCTGAATGCCATTCTGCATATGAAGGGCCCTAGTAATAGGACCCATCCTGGGCCATACCTTAAGTAGGCCACAGCTACTTATAATGGATTCACCCCTACAAGAATGGGTTAAGGTTAACATGTTTTCCTGGGGTTCATTGCTCCAAACCATCATAGATGGCCATCCTCACGGATTCCTAGTAAATATGGTGTGACTGTCTCTACATTAAGTCCAGGCACCTTTGCTCAACCTCATCCTCAGAGTAAATATATCACACACTTGCTACGTATTCCAAATAATCCCCAGACGTTAAACTGTAACTCTTGGGTCCTTGACTGAAAAACATTTCTTTCTGATCTGTGATAACACCCTTGCAGGTGTAATAGGAGAGACCTACTCTGAAAATGGGGCTGTAATATTAAACGCACACTGGGGGGACTATTTCTTGAGATTCCAGAGGGCTCCTCTATTTGTAATAAAGTTTGTGTCTGCTCTAGATGTACAGTTTGCATCTCCATTATATTTGATGGATATCCTAGATAAAGATCTTGACACCATATGTGACATTCCCTAGGCTAAAAATTTCACTGACAAGAAAAATAATTGGAGTAGAACCTATTAAAGTTCACCTGGATCCTACCAAGCCAATATCCAACCTTCCCCAGTGTCCTTGAAGCCAGAAGAATAGGAAGAACTCCCATCCTACCTGTAAACAACCCAAAAGGATAAGGAGATCCATTTGCCCAACAAAATTTTTATCCCTTTCTTCCTAGTGGCTTCAGGCTTCTGCAGTGGCTCTCTGCTCTCCCTTTTTTAGGGTACTGGACCAGGACAGTAAAAATATCTGAGGAGGACAATATACTTAGACAGTCATGCCCCAAGGGTTCACTGAAGCTTCCTTCTGTTTCCCTTAGGTCCACAATCAAACTTAAAAGATGTAAATTTCTCCTGTGATTCGGTTCTGATACAATATGTAGATGATCTGTTTCATTCAGAGAACAAAGAAGCCTGAAAAACATTCCACAGATTTGCTCTAAATTCTAGCAGAAAAAAGAGCATACAGTTGGAAAGATATATTACAATTTTTGTTAAAGCACAGTCTATTACCTAAGTTATGACCTTTGTAAGGGGGTAAATACTCTCTTCTGATAGAATAAAAACTATCCAAACTTATCCCAACCCCCTCACAAAAGGACAATTGAGAGGGTCTCTATGTTTAACTGGATATTGCAGGCAATGGATGTCAAATATTTCTGAGACTGTGACACCTCTTTATGAGCTGATGAAGTCCTCAGAAGAACCTCTGTCCTCTGGGAGCCCAAATGTGAACAGGCCTTCTGACCCTTTCAGTAGCCTCCTTCCTGGGGCATCTCCAGCTATAAGAAGTCCATGTGTCTGTACATGAGTGATCCAGACAAGCCCTTGGATTTTAACTCAACTTCATGGGAACCATCAAATACCCACCATGGAATACACCCTCACCCATGAGCTGGTTGCAAAGGCTTATCTGCTTTGTCTCAGGGCAACAGCTGCCACTGCAAAACATGGTCCTGCTAGGTCTCCTGGCTCCCCACACAGTGTAGACTGTGCTACTGACCGAGAGCATATAACACTTTTCAACCAGCCGGCTAACCTTTTTTGAGATCTGTTTCTCTCTTTCTTTCTCTCATTACTAGTAAAAATTACTATTTACCACTGCAAAACCCTGAATCCTGCCACTCTCCTGCTTCTACCTGAAGAAAGAAACCTCATGATTGTCTTACTTCAGTAAGGAAATATTCCATACTTCACTCATTAGAAACTTACATTTATAATCTTAATGTTCCCAGTGTTATTTGTTGAGTTCATAACTCAAAACTGAAACTGGAGGTTGTTAAAAGAATTCAAAGAGGCCATTATATAATGTAATGTGTAGCCTCTGATTCTGAAAAGAAAAATGAAGAAACTCTGGCTGTATCTTTCACTCAGATCATCTCCAAGGTTCGCAAGATGGCTCCTTGGAGGCACCAAGTGATGTCAAATGAATATTAGGTAAATTTATCTATGAAAATACTCATCATGATACAGGCAAATTGGTTACTATCTTAAATCAGCAGTGATACAGAAACTTTAAAAAGAGCTAAGATTACTTTTGGATCACATCTCACTTGCAAACAACATAATCCCAGAAAAGCTTTAAGGTAGAACATGGCCAGAAATCAATACTTTGGGGGCCCTTTGAACTCTTCAGAGGGGTTTTTATCCAACTTTTATACCCCATGGAATTTGACTGGGTTTTTGTGGTTGTATGCCTATGTTTAGAATGGGTATGTTTATGCCTATGCTTAGAATGGATACTCCTGTGCCATATTTGAACTCTGAAAGGAAAAGTTCAGCCACCTCAACCTGACATGGGTACAGGAACCAGGGGTCCAGAACTCTCAGAGATGAAGGTATAGGTCATCCTATCAGGGAAACCACAAAGGCATGTGAAAGTACTGGTTAAGAATAAGAACTGCCTAGAATGGGTGGTTGGGGGAGGAAATGATGAATTTTTATTATGCCCTTGGGTCAATGAAGGCAGTAGGGGTTGTAGTTTTTCACATCCACTTTCCATTTCCAGGCTTAATTCCAAAAATTATGATCAGTAACTATTCTGGATATTTAGTGGAATGAACTTAATAAGTAGCCAGAGTGGATTTGAGTGGTGCAAGGAATGGACCATAACAGTTGCTGTTGGTCAGTCTCCTGCCCATGTCCCTTTGGCTACCTTTATTATTGTCATCCTTACATACTTACTGTTAACTTTAATTCCCCAAAGTCAGCAGTGTCTTTGTCAGAGCCTGCCCTCCAGAGCAGAAATATCCTGGACTGCCTGGGAATTTACCACATCCCGATTATTACTACAAACCTTAAACAATGCCCAATGGGTGTGGGAGGGTAAATGCATCAGCTCCTTTGCCCCTGACCATGACAATTTGAGGTATGACCTACACTATACTGTCTCCAGAATGAGCCAAAGTTACTCTGCAGGAATCTACTTGCTACGATATCCTTGCTTGGATTCCTTCACTTCCCAGGTTCACTCTTCTACATTTGTTTTTCCTGGGACACTTCTTAAATACATTATTTCATACTAGTCTTCATCTCAGAATCTACTTCTGGGGACCCCAGTTGTAAGACAGTTGATAACAGCTGAAAGTGTTTGGTAGTCTTCTGGACCATGAAATACTAAGACAATAGGAATTTGAGTGATATCTCGTAAAGGAAAAATAAGCACAAAGTTTTCCCCTTTTTCTGGGTTTGGGACATGGGTGCAAGGATTGCTGAATGGGAAGAGAACTGGAGAAGACCTTGCCAAATGGAGCATTATAATTGCTATCACTTTGGACATTCTTTCTCCACGTGGTCTTTTTTTTTTTTTTTTTTTTTTTTGGCTTTTTAAAAGGGGATTTATTAAGTTACAAGTTTACAGTTCTAAGGCCATGAATATCCCAATTAAAGCATCAACAGGATGATACCTGGACTCTGAAGAAATGCTGCTGAGATTTGGGACACTTCTGTCAGCTGTGAAGGCACATGGCTGGCATCTGCAGGTCCTTATTCCCAGTTCGTTGCTTTCAGCTTCTGATTCCAGTGACTTTCTGTCTCTAGGTGTCTATGGGTCTTCTCTTAGCTTCTCTGGAGCAAACTCTGGATTTCATCTCTTGGCTTCCCTTGGATCTCTTCAGGTTCTTGCTATTTCTGAGTCTTTGCTTAGCATCTCCTGGGGTATTTGTGATTTCATCTCCAAAGTCGGTATCTGAGCTTGCTCCACAATGTTTTCCCTCTCAAAGGCCTCAAGTAAGCTGATTAAGACCCACCCTGAATGGGCGGGGGTCACATCTCCATAGAAACAACCTAATCAAAATATCCACCTAAAATAAGTCTGTACCCACAAGATTGGATTAAAAGAACATGGCTTTTCTTCTCCATGTGGTCTTGACCCATAGTCCTGCCATGAGGACTACAAATGAAAACTCCTGTGATACTTGAGGCAAAACTAACCTATTTTCTTTAGTTACCCTGTGTGCCAGTTTGAAACTGTTGTACACCCCCAGAAAAGTCATGCTTTTTAGTCCTCATTCAATATTGCTGGATGGGATCTTTTTTATTGTTTCCATGGAGATGTGTCTCCACCTATTCAAGGTGGGGTTGCTTACTGGAACCCTTTAAGAGGGAACCATTTTGGAAAAAGCTTCAGAACCAACAGAGCCGACATAGTCAGAGATGTTTGGAGACGTGGAGAAGGCACCCCCAGGGAAGCCTTATGAAATGAGGACAGAAAACCAGCAGACATCACTGTGTGCCTTCCCAGATGAGAGGTATCCAGAAGCCAAAGATCCTAGCAGATGCCAGCCATGTGACTTCCCAGTTGACAGAGCTGTTCTGATGGCATCAGCCGTGAAGGGTGTGCTGGGGTTTATGCTGAAGTGTGTGCAGGAGATATGTGCTAAGGGGTTGTGCTAGGTGTGTGCTGTGGGTGGATCTGAGGCTGCCACAGCACACATCCTGAGACCATCACTTCCAGGTGTTTGCAGGGAGGCTTAGACTCTCCAGGTACTTCAGAGCAGCCTTCATTGTCCTCCCAGCAGCCCATGCAAAGTGGGGTCCTGCAACTCAGTTAATTGTCCTCTGAATATTTAAAACCCTGGGCCTTGTAGAGAAATATATGGGGAAGTTGGGATGGGGGCAAGCCTGCATCTCCAAGGGTTAGAGACCCTTTTGTCTTGTTGATGAAATCGCTAAGGTAAACAGAAAAGATTGGTCCTCCCTGACCTCCAGTTTACTCATGTGTAAAATGGCGATAGTTGTTCCTCCTTTAAAGATGTGAAAGATGGGTTTAGAGATCACGTACCCTGAGTAATCTTCCTAACACACTGTGGTTTTCAGTAAACATTAGCAATCACTAATCCTTTACAAGTATTAACTCACTGAATTCTCTCAGCAAATCCTCAAAACAATCATATGATGTAGGAACTATTCTTATGCTCCCAAGAACCCTATGGAATCTGAGAAAAGGTTAAGTTCAGGGGTTCACAGCTCATGAGCAGGAAACCCTGGGTACACATGAAATAAATGTGCTTCACGAAGCTCGCATATTGTGCTTAGTTTTCCCAGCCTTCCATTCACTGCCTTTCCCAGTCCCAGAGCAACCTCCTCACATACCGTGTCCCATCCCAGCCCTCAGTCTCTGGAGAAAGGTTCTGACACAGCTGATCATGCCTCAGTGTTTCCCCAGGGCTACTTCATCACTATCCCAATTTAACTCAGTGTTACCTCAGTGTTAGCAAAAGTTTGACCCTGTTATTATAGTGTAACTCCAGATTATCTTTTCTTTGCCCCACAATAACTAATGTACTTTTTTCTTAGCATATTGCTGCTGAAATCTTTTTTACATATTCACATACCATCTAATCATCCACATGTGTGCCATCAGTAGTTCACAGTATCATCATATACTGTGCATTCATCATCACAATCTATATTTGGACATTTTTATTACTCCAAAAAATTTAAATAATAAAAATTTAAATGAAGGAAAAAAACATCCAAAACATCCCATATTCCCCATAGCCCCCTATTGTTTATTTACTTTTTTGTCTTCCTTTTTTTCTTACTCATTTGTCCATACACTGGATATAGGGAGTGTCAGTCAGAAGGTTTTCACAATCTCACAGACACACCTTAAAAGCTCTATATTTATTCACTCACTTCGAGAATCAAGATTATTGGGTTACAACTCAACAGTTTCAGGTATTTTCCTCTAGCTACTCCAATACACCAAAAACTGAAAAAGGATATTCATATATTACATAAAAATAACCTCCAGAATGACCTCTCAACTCTATTTAGGATCTTCAGCCACTGAAACTGTATTTTGTTTCATTTCTCTTCCCTTTTTTGTCAAGAAGGCTTTCTTGACACATTGCCAGGGCCAGGTTTATCCCCAGGAGTCATGTCCCACGTTGCCAGGGAGATTTACACCCCTGGCAGTCATGTCCCACATAGGGAGGAGTAAAGTGGGTTCACAGTGGAGTTGGCTTAGAGAGAGAGGCCACATCTAAGGAACAGAAGAGGTTCTCTGAGGATGACTCTTAGACATAATCATAAGTAGGTTTGGCTTCTCTTCTGCAGGAATAAGTTTCATAAGGGCAAGCCCAAGACTGAGGGCCGGGCCCATCAAATTGGCAGTCCCCAGTGCCTGTAAGAATAGTAGGTCTTCCCCAAGTAAGGAAGCTTAATATTTCCAACTTTTCCCCCAGTTCTTCGAGGGGACTTTGCAATACTCTTTAATCTTCTACCCAGATTACTCTGGGATGTATCAGGGAATCACACCAACCTGTACAAACCAACAAGATCTCACCCCCTATTCAAGGTTCCATGTAATTATGGTATTTGAATAGGCTGACCATACAAGTTAAATTAGATACTGTGCTACCCAAAATATAAATTTTGCATCAAATAAACTTCTCTTCTTTTGGTCTCACACAAAAGTTGAAGTTTTAAAATATAGTCAATATCATCCTTTACACTTTAGTTTGATTTACCTTATTCCTAACCTGATCAGCTTCATTTGCATCTCTTATTTAAGTTGGATCACTTTTTTAGTGCTTTTACCAGTTGCTATATATAATGCTAACTTTTTTTTTTTTTAATTTGCATATGGGCAGGAGGCACCAGGGATTGAACTCCAGACCTCCAGCACGGCAGGTCGGAGCTCTGCCTGCTGAGCCACGGCAGCCGCCCAATGCTAACTTTTTTGTAGCTACAGAACTCTAGATCTGAAACTCAGATGCCACACAGATACCTGAAGTTCCAGGGAACTACCAGGTTAAACACAAAGAGCTCAGCAACTCAGAATTTAGAAATAATAGTTATAATTCTGGAATAGACGTGACTGCTGTAAGAGCTTACAGTGAAGGAACCTTTACAATAGGTTATCACCTGATAACCTATGCTCTAAAATTCAGTTCTCAGAGTTTGCACATTATAGTTAGTCCATTAGTGAAGTCTTACAATATTTGTCTTTTTTGTTTCTGACTTACTTCACTCAACATACTCTCCTCAAGATTCATTCACCTAGTTGCATGCCTCACAACTTCATTTCTTCTTGCAGCTGCACAAAAGCCCATTGTATGTATACACCACAGGGCCTCCTTCCATTCCTCAGTTGATGTACCCTTAGGCCATTTCTATCCATTGCAAATCATTAACACTGCAGCCATAAACACCAGTGTGTTTGCACCAATGTGCAAATGTCCATCCATATCCTTGCTCACACCTAACTACGGGGTTGCAGGATCATATGGCAACCCCAATCCTACCCCTCCAGAAGGGCCGCACAATTCTACTTCCCTACCAATGGTGGCATCTCTCTGTCCACATTTTCTCCAGCACTTCTATCCCTCTGTTTATTTTCAAGCAGTTTTATTCACACATCATACAATCAAACGTAAGTAAAAGATTAATGATTCCCAGTATAATCACACAGCCATGCCTCCACCACCATAATCCACATGGGGACAATTCTGCAAAGAATCCCATACCCCTCCCCAATTTCCCCTGCTTATTAACATTTAGATTTGGCATATTGCCTTTGTTACATTCAATGGAAGAGCATATTACAATATTACTATTAACTGTAGGTCCTAGTTTGCATTGATTGTATTCCCTGCCATACCATCTGTAGTAATTTAAACTGCTGGAATGCAATATACCAGAAATAGAACAGCTTTCATAAAAGGAATTTAATAAGTTACAAGTTTACAGCTCTAAGGCCATAATATGTTCTAACTAAGGCATCCAGAGAAAGATTCCTTAATTCAAGAAAGGCATATTGGTCTGGAGCACCTCTGTCAGCTGGGAAGTCACATGGCTGGCATCTTCTGGTCCCTTGCTCCTGGGCTCCATTGTTTTCAGCCTCTGTTTCTGTGCGGGTTCCTCACTTTGCTTCTCTGGGACTGACTTTCATTCCTTGGTTTTCCTTGGCTCTCTCAAGGTTCTGGCTTGCTTAATATGTCATGGCAAGGTCTGATGGGCTCAAAGTATCTCCAAACATCTGTATGTCTCTTCTATGAAGCAACGGTTCTCCAAGAATCTACATCTGCTCTCTATGTTGGCTCTGAGATTTCTTCAAAATGCTTCCCCTTTTAAAGGGCTCCAGTAAATAAATCAAGACCCACCTTGAGTGGGTGGAGCTACATCTCCATCTAACCAAAAGGTCAAAACCTACAACTGGGCATGTCACATCTCCGTGGATAATCTAATTATAATTTTCTGCCCTACAGTATTGAATTAGGATGAAAAGAAGTGGCTTCCCCCACAAGATTGAATCAGGACTAACACATGGCTTTTCCAAGGTACATAATACTTTCAAACAGGCACACCATCCCATTTTCAACACCTTGCAATGTTGACATTCATTTGTTCTCCCTCATGCAAAAACATTCTTTTATTTGTACACTTAATCACCATCATTGTCCACTCTAGGCATCACTAAGTTGCACTGTCATCGTCTTTATCCTCCTTTTTTCTGGTGTCATATAATGGCCCCAGCTTTCATCCCTCAACCATACTCGCACTCAGTTCCATTTTGTGTACTTACCATAGTGTGCTTTCATCAGATAGTATTATGCTATCCCTTTCTGGATCTTTAAAAACAGTACTGTTGAACATTCTGTACTCCTTCAGCATCAAATGCCCAATCTCTACCCTCTTTTTAATTTCCTGATAACTTGTGTTCTCAACTTTAGCTTTCAAAGTTCACTCATTAATGTTAGTCCATATTAGTGAGACCAGACAGTATTGTCCTTTTGTTTCTGGCTAATTTCACTCAGCATAATATCCTCAAGTTTCATCCTCTTTATTACATCCTGCATGCATTTATTCTTAGAGTACATAATATTCCATTGTATGTTTATACCACAGTTTATTTAGCCACACATCCACTGATGGAAATTTGTGCTTTTTCCATTTCCTGGCCATCATGAATAATGTCTCTATAAATATGGGTGTGCAAATGACCATTGTGTCCTTGCCTTCGGTTCCTATTTATACCTAGTAATGGAATTGCTGGATCACATGGCAATTCTATATTTAGCTTCCTGAGGAACTGCCAAACTGCCTTCCATAGTGGTTGCACCATTCTACATTCCCAACAACAGTGAATAAGGGTGCCTCTTTCTCCACATCTTTTCCAGCTCTTGTCGTTTTGTCCATCAAAAGAAGTGGTCCTTCTTGTGGCCACTCAGTAATCCATTGTATGTATATACCATAGATTTCCCTTCCATTCCTCAGCTTTTGTTTATCTGGGAATGTCCTAATCTCTCTCTCATTTTGAAAGACAATTTCATCAGATACAAAATCTTGGTTGGCAATTCTTTTCTTTTCGTTCATCACTTTAATTGTCATCCCAATGCCTTCTTGCTCCTGTGGTTTCTGATGAGAAATCAGCATTTAAAATTACTGGGACTTTCTTTTATATACCACGTTGCTTTTCTCTCACAGCTTTCAGAACTCTCTCCTTGTTCTTGGCATTTGACAGTTTGTCTACTAGGAGTCTGGGTGTGTTTCTCTTCAAGTTTATCCTACTTGGGATTCACTGGGATTCTGGATGCGTATATTGATGTCTTTCATTAAATTTGACAAGTTTTCTGCCATTATTTCTTTGAATATTCCTTCTGCCCCTTTCTCTCTTTTCCGAGATGCCCATGATATATATATATGTATATGTAGTATATACTATATTCTATATAGTGTATATATATATATGCTTGATGGTGTCTGTGGTAGTTAGGTTCAGGTGTCAACTTGGCCAGGTGAAGGTGCCTAGTTCTGTTGTGGACATGAACCAATGGCTTGTGAAGCTCATCTGTCACTGATTACCATCTGTGGTCGGCTAGGGGGAGTGCCTCTTGCAATGAATGATGTTTTATTTAATTGGCTGGATGCTTAAATGAGAGAACTCAATGCAGCACAGCCCAAGCAGCTCAGCATTCCTCATGTTGACATTCACAGTTCAGCCCAGGCCCTGGAGATGCAGAAAGGAAGCACCCCAGGAAAAGCTGTTGGAACCTAGAAGCCTGGAGAGAAGGCCAGCAGAGATGAGTTTGCCTTCCCATGTAAGAGAGAACCTCAGATGAAAAGTTAGTTGCCTTTCCTCTGAAGAACTATATGTTTTAACTAAACTAATCCCCTTTTATTAAAGCCAATCCATTTCTGGTGTGTTGCATTCTGGCAGTTTTGGCAAACTAAAACAGTGTCCCACAGGTCTTTTAGGCTCTGTTCACACTTTTTTTTCCAGCTCTTCAGCTGAAATCATCTCAATTGTCTTTAAGTTCACTAATTGTTTCTTCTGCCAGCTTCAATCTGCTGTTGAAGCCCTCTAGGGAACTTTTCATTTCTGTTACTGTGGTCTTCAACTTTAGTATGTCTGTTTCATTCCATTTAAAAATTTTTCTTTATTGAGATTTCATATTGCTCATTCATTGTTTTCCTAATATCCTTTAGTTCTTTCTTCACGTTTTCCTTGAGCTATCTGTTACTTAAATTTGAACCTGTTGGTGGTATGAGATTGCCTTGTGTGCCTGGAGCTAACAACAAATACATCAATGCAAAAAACCTTTCAGTCTGCTGACTCTGTTAGCTGGTGATGGTCTTCTTGATAGCCCTCCTATCAAGATCAGCCCAACTTGAAAGGGGCTGGGGACTTTCCATCTTTTCTGGTTTGCATTTTGTCCTGGGCTTGTGCTTGCTTGTGGCTTATGAATTCCCAGTTACAGGAATCTTAATGCCCCTGTTTCTTATGAAATACCCTTCCCTTCTTCAAGGGTGCTCCATTCCATGTCCCAAAGCGAGCAATCCTTTACCCCAGGCTGCCTTCACACAACTGTTTTTTTACACTGTTCTGTCTGCAAACTACCTCTGCCTACAGGTTAAGTTCTGGTTTAGTCTTTCAGACTGCCTCCTGATAGACAGGCACTAATATATAGGCACCCCAGCATATGCATAAGGGCCACCCTGCTCCCTCCAGAGGAGGGCCATGGACTCACAGTGGGAGTGTAGACTGCCCCCACACTGTGGGTATGGGATAGGGGAGGGGCCACCAAGAGTGCCATGAGACTCTTCTATCATTTTTAAAACTGTTTTCTGGATCAGGCACTTGCCTACACACTGCAACCCTTTAATTCTTCTCTGGAGCTCTGAGCAAGATAGCTCTGCCATTTCCCACTAGTTGTTGAAAAATTCCATGGGGAATACCACTCTAGAGCGTCATATACCACCATCCTGTGTTGCTGAAAGTTGCTGTATTTTGTTCCAAAACCTGATCCAATCAGATATGGGCCTCTTTGCAGGGATAGTTTTTATTTTTCTTAGCAAGCACTTTATACCCACCAAGCAACAACTCCCTTGCCTCCCATTCTCTGGCAATCTCTAATCTATTGGCTATGAGTTTGCTATATTTTATATAAATGAAATCCTACAATATTTATCCTTATTTGCCTTGCTTCACTCAACGTATTTTCAAGGTTCACCCAGGTTGCAGCATGTGTCATCACTTCAATACTTCTAATGACTTAGTAATATTCCATTGTGTGTATATACCACATTTTGTATATGCACTCATCTAATGGACACTTGGGCTGTTTCTACCTTTTGGCTATTGTGAACAGTGCTATGAACATTGGTGTACAAATATCCAAGTCCTTGTTTTCAATTTCTTTGGTACATAGCTAGGACTAGAACTGCCAGTTATATGGCAATTCTGTATTTAACTTTCCACGGAATCACCATACAGCTTTCCATAGTGGCTGCACAATTTTATATTCCCACTAACAATGCATGAGGGTTCCAATTTCTCCACCTCCTAATACTTGATTTGTGTGTGTGTGTGTGTGTGTGTGGTTATAGCAATCCTTGTGGGTTACGATGAGGTAGCTCATGGTTGCGATTTTTACTTCCCTAATGGCTAATGACGTTGAGCATCTTTTCATGTGCTTATTGTATATCTTCTTTGGAAAAATGTTCGAGTCTTGTCCATTTTTTAATTGGCTACCTTGTGTTTTTGTTGTTGTGACAAGACAGATTCAATACTAATTTTCACATGCCTTTTCATTTAAAAAGAATAGTACTTAACATAAAAATTAAAGAGAAAAAATGGCAATAAAATGTTTATTCACATAGGAGTATAAAGATCAATATACTGTACTGCCACTATTAAATAACTCCTCCAGGATGATAAACATGCAAGATAAAATTGTTGGGATCTGAACAGTGAAGAACAATTTACCAAAGGAGTTTTGATTTTAATAGGAATGATTAGAGATTCGAAAAAGAACTCCCAGCTTGGATGGGGGAACAGCAGCTTAAAGGTACTTGGAAGGTATTTATGAACAGACAAAAAGCAATACCTCAATCCCCAAAAGCCATTCTTCAAACCTCCAATCTTTTATTCTACATTATTGCTGGAGAAACAGCAAGAATCTGTGCTCCTAGTGTCATCTAGCTGGGCTCTCAGAGGCGCTCAGCAATCCTTTCATTCACCTCTGGAGGCTGTGCTTCCCTTGTTCCAAACTTCCCGCACACTCTGCACCTTGCTCACCCACCCTCCAGCCCCCCTCCAGTCTCTTACAGCAAATGGTTTTGCTGCCACCTCAAGGAAAACAGAGTCAGACAATCACACGAACTCTATGCCCTCATGTCTCACACATTTACCGGTTTATCTTTCCAATTTCAGAGAAAGAATTTCTTTGAAAAATGTTTGATGAATTAGTAAATAAATGAATGAACAAATGGTTGAAAGGGAATGACAAGACTTTTCTTGTGTTTTTTTTTTGTTTTTTTTTTTTGTAGCTAGGAAGAGGACTTCCAGTCTGTGAAAGTGAATATGAAAGTAATGAAGTTTGAAATAGGCACAACTATAATAGAAAAGAAATAATACTCCAGTAATACATTCAAGAATAAAATTAACTCCTATATTTATTTGAAAATGTGTTCATTAGAGGAAATGTATGCCACTGATCATTTCTAAACACTGAATTTAACATTTAGATTCTTTTTTTCTAGCTATGGGTTGTCAAGGTTAAAATTTCTTACACTTTATTAGAATTGTTGAGTAAAAATTGAGCAAGTTACTTTCTCCAATTTAATACAACATACATTAACAATATTACCACAGTAAAACAGGTGGCACTAAATTAGCAGGAGCTGGCTTTTATTTACAGACAACTTCAAGTCAAATGCAAAAGGACCACCTTATACTGTAGTGTTTGAGTCTCTACCTGACTAGAATGACCTTTGAAGGTGTCCTCCTGCTTTATATCTTCTCCAGGCCTTATACATACAGGATATTAAATATTTGGTGAATTAAAACTGTATAACTGCTTTAAGCTTTTTAATAAATGTTACTTGGTTTCATTTCTGGTGGCATTTCTGCTTTTAATTCAGTGTCCCAAACATCAAGAGCTTTGAGAGGAAGGATAATGGCACAACAAACAATGACGATGGTGTCCAAACGGTAAGAGACAAAGTAGTCAGACTTCAGGAAAATACAGAGTAACCAGGATTTGGAGGTCTTCGCCATCATTGTTTTCTATTAGGTGCCACGAGGATGTCCCATCTTTCTCTAAAACTCTTTTAGCTCCCCACCCTCCAGCTCTGAAGTAGAAAAAAAGAAATAAATAATTCTCCCTAAAAGTTTTCCCTTTCCTTTTTTCTTCTTTTAAACAGCAACCTCTGAGTTTCCTTAGGGACTCACAGGATATCAATTTTGAAGCTAGAAACTGAATGACAGTCTGCTTCTGAATAAAAATATTTTGATTGAATACTTTCATTTCACACCTTGGTTCTATGAAGGAAAAGATCAGAACACATCTTTACGAAGAGCAGAATATATTCTGTCCAGGCAGAGTACAACAGTAAAGTTTATGTGAGATTAGATTTATAATTAAGAGATAACTGCTATCTTGGGCATTTTCTTTAAGGAAAACATGACTCATGTCCACATATGTATTTAGTGACACTAAATGCAAAGCAGCCAATATTGTTATACTCAAGTGTTTTATGACTTTGGCTGAACCTCTGTTCTCTAGCAGAACAAAATGTGAGTTCTTGAAGTGCAGTATTTTAGCCAGCTTTGGATTTCTTCAGCACAATGCATGGTGCTCATTCAAAGAGCCAGTCACAGAATTTGTTAAAATCAATTAAATTACAAAACAATGTTTTCTTAAAAAAAGTTCATTGCCTTCGGTGGCATTGGACCTGAACCTAGATGTTCAAAAAAAATGCTACTTCCATGTTTCTTGAAGATGATTGTGTAATGATATAGCTTTCACAATGTGATTGTGTGATTGTGAAAACCTTGTGTCTGATGCTCCTCTTATCTACCTTGTCAACAGACGAGCAGAACATATGGAATAAAAATAAATAACAGGGGGAACAAATGTCAAAATAAATTTAGTTTGAAATGCTAGTGATCAATGAAAGGGAGGGTTAAGGGGTTTGGTATGTATAATTTTTTTTTTCTGTTTTCGTTTTATTTCTTTTTCTGAATTGATGCAAATGTTCTAAGAAATGATCATGATGATGAATATACAACCATGTGATGATATTATGAATTACTGTTTATATATGTAGAATGGAATGATCATGTGTTAAGAATGTTTTTGTTCGTTTGCTGTTAAATTTTTTTTAATTAATAAATTTTTAAAAATGCTACTTTACCCATTTTGGAGTAAAACTACTAGGAAGAAAGGGGAGAGAATTGAAAACCAAATAATAGCAGTAAAACCTCCAAGTCCATAATTAAGGAAGAGTGGTACCATTTTTAGTGAGTGAAAATGACCAATATTTAAAATATATTTTAATGAAAATACTTTCTCACCATTTTAAAATAAAAACAATTACTTTTTTTTTTTTTTTTAAATCTGAAACTGCTCTGGCATTAGGACTTAACTGTTTCCTGCTCCACAGGTTTTAGATGCCACCGTACTACCAACTCCCCTGTACTTTTGAGGCACGTGTCAGCCATGTCCTCCTCAGCTGGAAGTCCTTGTGGCAGTTTCAGTGGCTGGATTCTGTGACATAAGAAAATGCTTTTAGAACTATGATAGGTAACAAATAAAAAAAGACTGCCAATATAACAAACAACACCTTACCTTATCAAATGTTTCACTATCTTCAGTTTTGCATTCACTGAAGGGATATTCTTATGAATTTGAGGAGTATGTGCCTTTGAACAAAGGAAACAATGCTGTGGATCAGTATAAAAAGCAGATGGCCCCATGTTTCAGAACGAAATTCAACTGACGGCTCATTCTGTCTATACTTACAAATAAATTACACTAAATAACACATTTAAGTAAAAGAAATAATAAATATATACTTTAAAGTTTAAAAAGTATAAAATATACAGCTAATTTAAACAGTACTAAAGATGACTAAAATAATTGCATACCTTTTCTAATCCAAGCATCTTTATTGTATCTTTTTCCCAATATGGACGTCTGATGGTACTTTTTATTCTGGTAACAATATGCAGTTTATGAGGGTGTTGGGGATCCCCACCATACTTTTCATGATCTGCAGGTGAAGGCTGAAACACCTAGAAAGGAAGAATTATGAATGGTAAGTTTTCAACTTACACATAGTTTCTGATTCTATGTACCTCCATTTTTTCCTCAAAGATACAAAAAATGGTTACTACATACATAATGATTTCACCCCTAAGTTTTATATAATCCTTGTGCTGGTTTGAAAGGATGTATGTCCCCTTGAAAAGCCAGGTTTTAATCAAAATCCCATTTTGTAAAGGCAGAATATTCCCTATACAATACTGTATGTAATTAGATCATCTCCCTGGAGATATAACCCAATCAGGAGTGTTTGTTAAACTGGATTAGGGGAGGCATGTCTCCACCCATTTGGGTGGGTCTTGATTGGTTTACTGGAGTCCTATAAAAGAGGAAACATATTGGAGAATGAGAGATTCAGAGAGAGCAGAGCAGAATGACATAGCCACGAGAAGCAGAGTCTACCAGCCAGCGATCTTTGGAGATGAGGAAGGAAAATGCCTCCCGGGGAGATTCATGAAACAGGAAGACAGGAGAGAAAGCTAGTAGATGATGCCGTGTTTGCCATGTGCCCTTCCAGCCGAGAGAGAAACCCTGTGTTCACCATGTGCCTTCCACGTGAGAAACCCAGAACTTCATTGGCCTTCTTGAACCAAGGTATCTTTCTTGGGATGCCTTTGATTGGACATTTCTACAGACTTGTTTTAATTGGGACATTTTCTCGGCCTTAGAACTGTAAACTAGCAACTTATTAAACTCCACTTTTTTAAAAAACCATTCCATTTTTGGTATATTGCACTCCAGCAGCTAGCAAACTAGAACAATCCTCAACCTCTACAACTCCAATTAGTTACAAAGATGGAATCTAAGATTTTCATACTGTTAAGAAAATTATCACAGGCACATTTTTTGTTTCTTTTGTTATTTTAACTTGTAGACCCAAACAGAAGCAATCGCATGAGGATTAATCAAGAGGAGTTATGAGCACTACTATGAGCTGGGCATTGGGCTGTATCCTCCTCCCGTCCTTCAAACGTGAGGAGTTGACAGTCAAGTAGGGGAACAAGCATGTAAGTTAAAAATGATAAATATGAGTTTTATAAAAAGTACATACAAAGTACTATGAAAGCAAATAGAGAAGAAGAATGAACTGTGCTGTGTGGCAGCAGAAATGGCTTCCAGAGCAGACATTCAAACTGATTCTCGAAGATTAAAAAGGTTGCAGGAAGCTACCCCACAGAAAAACTCCTACACGTACACAGATATGTACTGAATGAGGATGTGCATTGCAGCACTGCTTGTAATACTGAAAACTTTGAAGACTATAACCGTGCTCAATAGAAAAATACAAAAATCATGACGCATTCATTATTTCCTACAGAACCTAATGCTGCCAATAAGACTGAGGTTTACTGTCTTTGCAGGTGCTAATGTTGAAGATGGCCTGACATATTCTTCAGTAAAAACACGTCCACATCACTATGTGCAGTGATGTATTTGTATTTGTACTGTCTATCCCAAATGCATAACTGGATATAGTCAATAAACAGTGATTCTAAGAACCAAAGATTTTTATGTATATATATAATTGTTTTCATATGTATAAAGGTCTTGAAGACATTAGATTAAGAGTGATATCTCTGAGGGTACACACTGAGGAAGAACAGATTAAAAAAATAAAAAAGAATATTATCCAATCATTAAAAATAATATAATAAAAAATTACCCACCGATAGATCAACATTCTGTTGTTAAAGAAAGCAGCTACAGAAGAATTATATATAATTCTAATCTAAAAAATATACAACAGAAAAGGATGTAGGAGGTTTTATAACAGTTGTTTCACAGGGTTGAATTAAGGGATTTTAGGTTCTTTTGGCTTGCTTGCATTTTTAAGGAAACTTTAAAGAAATTTAGGGTGAGAAGAATGGTAGCAGGCTGAGAATGGGGTAGATACGTCAAAGGAAAGGAGAGAAAATCTAAAGAAACAATGTAAAAGAGAATGGAATATTTGGAAAAAGCAAGTAGTTCAACGTGGCTAAAGTAGAAAAAAATGCATGAAAAGCAACGCAGAGGACAAGGCTAAAATGTGTTCCACTATGCCAAATCTTTAGGGATTTACCGATAAGGACACTAAGCTATTGAAGGTTTATAGCAATATGACAAATAGAGATTCAGAAAGAAAATCCTTGCAAGAGGGTAAAATGAAATAGAATGGGAGACTAGGACACAAAGTAGTGATAGTGGAATAGTGAATAAAATTTAAGTGCCACACAGTGAGGGCCAAAAGAGAAAGCAAGACCTATTGTCTTCTCAGGACAATGGTGATATAAAAAGCATAAAATACAAAGGAAAGAAACCACAAGCAGGACTAAACAGACTCTGGGATGATAAAAACCCACTACCTATGAAGGCCAGTGGCTCAAGTAATAGAATACTTCTAATAAACATCATTTACTAAATTCCTACTATGTTTAAACTCTACACCACTGCATAGATCCATGGGAAATTTAATATAAAAGCTTTCAATATTGCAAAAATAGGTACCTTTTAAATATAATACGTTTTAAAAAAGAGTAGCATTTCTAAAAACATTGTTCTTACTTTATCTGGAATTCTTGACCTGGTGAATTTGTGACGAATCCAATCTGTACAAATGACAGACTCCATCCCTTTTTTCACAGTCTAAAATACAGCATAAAACATTTTTTTTAGAACTTTGACTAAAGCAAAAATCCACACCCAGCAATCATTAGGTGACAAAAGTCTGTTTTGACCTAGCTATAATGTAAAAGGTTTAGGTCAGCTCCGTAGCTGAACACATACTACCACTCATATATTACACAGCTAAAAGCACATGAATATAGACTTTTAGACCAGAAGTGTGGCATTAAATGAAAATACTGTATTAGTGGCATGGGGAAATGTTATCAACATATTTGATATCTGGTTTTGAATTTTAAATTTTCTACTACAGATTTGAACAGTGAATAAAAAAGTATTTGCAAAGTCCCCTTGGGGGAATGGAAAGGAAGGGGGGAAATTCAACTTCCCCATTTGGAGAAAGCCTGATATTCTTGTAAGCAGTGGGGACAACCAAATCAATAGGCCAAGCCCTCAATCTTGGGGTTTGTTCATTTGAAACTTATCACTTTAAAGGATGGGCTAAACCTAAGATTCACCCCCAGAGAATCTCTTTTGTTGTTCAGATGTGGCCTATCTCTCAGCCAACACAGCAAATAAACTCACTGCCCTTCCCCTCTCTATGTGGGACATGACCCCAGGGCTGTAAACCTCCCTGGCAATGTGGGACAGAAATCCTAAAATGAGCTGGGACTCAGCATCAAGGGATTGAGAAAACTTTCTCAACTGAAGGGGGCAAGAGAGAAATGAAACAAAATTAAGTGTCAGTGGCTGAGAGATTTCAAACAGTCGAGAGGTTATCCTGGAGGTTATTCTAACTCATTGTATAGATATCCCCTTTTTAGTTTAAGGTGTATTAGAGAGGTTAGAGGGAACTGCCTGAAACTGTAGCACTGTGTTCCAGTAGCCATGTTTCTTTAAGATGACTGCATAATGATATAGCTTTCACAAATTGACTGTGAGATTGTGCAAACCTTGTTGTGATGCTCCTTTTATCTACGGTATGGACAGATGAGTTAAAAAAATATGGATTAAAAATAAATAATAGGGGAAACAAATGTTAAAGTAAATTGGGTAGATGGAAATATTAGTGGTCAATGAGAGAGAGGGGTAAGGGGTATCGTATGTATGAGTTTTTCTTTGTATTTCTTTTTCTGGAGTGATGTAAATGTTCTGAGAAATGATCATGGTGATGGATGTACAACTATGTGATGATACTGTGAGCCACTGATTTGCACACCAAGTATGGAATGTTCATACATTAAGAATGTTCATGTTTGTATGTTGATTGGTTTTAATAATAAAAATTTAAAAAAAAAACAAAAGAGAGCAGATGGGAGTAGGGAAATTTGAAGAACTGTTAGTGTGATCAAAAGGTGAGGGTGTCCTTCCAAAGTAAAAAAGTTAGAATGGGCATAGCCCAAATACCTCTAAATAGTGGGAGAAAGATCAAAGGTGATGGTGGAGTTATGCAGAGAAGGTAGGGTTTAACAAACAAGTATGAGTGCTGAATCATTATATTAATATTTCTTTTAGTTTCCAGTATCTTAGAGCAGCTAGCAGTAAAAACCTAAAACTGTGGAACTGTAACCCATACCAAACTCTGAAATCTGTTCTACAACTAGTTGTTGTGTTTTGCTTTGAAATTTACTGTTTTGTATATATGTTATTTTTCACAAAATAGAAAAAAAAAGTTATGATAAAAAAATATATACTCCTTCTAGCCCCCAATGTTCTGGAGCAGCTAGAAGGTAAAATCTGAGAGGATTGTATGGTAGCCCACGACAAACTCTGACATCTGTTCTGTAATTACTTGTTGAAGAGTGCTTTGAAAACTATTGCTTTTTCCTTTCCTTGCTTTGTATATATGTTATATTATCCAATAAAAAAAAAGTTAAAAGAAAAAAATTTTCTATAAAGGGCCAAATAGTAAATATTTCCAGCACTGGGAATTATAAGGTCTCCATCACCAATACTCACCTCTGCCTCTGTTAGACTAAAGTAGTCACAGACGATATGCAAACAGATGGGTGTGGCTATGTTACAGTAAAACTTTATTTATAAAAAACAGGGTTCAATCTCCTGTAGGCCATAGTTGCCAATCTCTACTCTAAACACTGTGCAACAATTTACTCTCAACAATACAATTGTTTTGTAAAAGAAAGCCAAAATCAGCCTCTAGTTTTCTTGTGGCCCCAACAATACAATCACTCTGAGTGCCTACCTCTTATTTCCTCTCTGCATTCCTCCAACCCTATCTCTCTCAGGTTGCTAAAGAAAAAGATTGACTGTCAACACTTCACATCAAGGAACTCCGTCGTGGAAGGGTAATAATGGGGGCAGAGGTACAGTACACAGACTGACAATAACGAGAACCATTGCTTTCATTCTCTTCTAGCCTTCCCTGAACACCGGAAGCACATAAACAACTAACATGTTCCTAGAGAAGAGGCAAGAGAAAATGGGAGTGGTAAAAGAAAAATAAGGGCTTTGACACCAGAAACACTGGGTTTCCTGCTGGTTCTGTTGCCTACCAGCTGTGAGACATGAGGCAGGCCATCATCCTTTCCGGGAGCTGGCTTCCTCAGCTGTAAAAAGGAAATGATATGCCCTTGCAGAATGGATCTGTAAAGCACTTGACATGATTGTCATCTATAGCCATTAGCAGGTCTACATCTAGACTCAGGCCCTTAGGAACAGGCTAGGCTGCACTGCTGCACTTTCTAGAAGAAAGACTGGAAGGAAATACATGAAAATGCTAACATTAAAGGTCTCTGGGTGCTAATTTCTCTTCATTCTGCTTTCCCGTATTTTTCAAATTTTCTATAATTGAAAATGTACTCTTTCCATAATTAAAGGGAAAAAATAAAACTTTAACAAGATTAAGGCAGACCCAAGGGAATCAACAGTAGTCTTGTATTAATGGCATGCTCTCCAGGAGAAGACCTTTTGTGATCCCTAATTCTTAGGGATAAAACAGCAGATAAACCATAAATAAACAAAAGTAACCCTTCCACATTTTGAGGAAAAAAAATATATATATATAGGAATTTGGAAAAAATATAACCTGCCTATATGTTTCATAACCACAAAACGGAAAGAAAAAGAACGTAAGGAACATAAAAGAAAAACAAAAGGTAATTCTTGAAAAGAAACACCTACCTGTAGATGGCCTGGGGGCCTATGAACCACCAAGTGCAAAATTCCTGCCATTCAGTTTGATGATTCTCTTCTTTAGAGGTTGTGAGAAATAGAAAATAAATCCATGGGTCAAATGTCTTGTAAATGGTAGATTTCCCCTGCTGTAGTACTAAAAAATCAATGGTAAATCTGGTTGAAGTTTAAGTACAATCTTGGTTATTTTAATATTACAAGGGCAAGAGTTAAGTTTTAATAAGTGTTTTATTTAGAGTTCACAAAATCACTAATAATAACTATATATTAGCCACAATCCAACTTTGGCCAAATGAATTAGAGCCTCAATTGATTCCACAAAAACAGGAAATGGAGTTTACTAAAAGACCATCATTTAAAATTTTTTTTCAACAACGATGACAGATCAAGAATGCTTTATTGTAGAATTATAGAAAATTAAAAAACTGGAAGGGACTGAGGAAATCCAACTTTGATAATTGGAGTTCACAATCCTCTTTTTTTACATAGAAGAAAATGAAACCCAGAGACTCGCATCACTTACTCGAGGATACTCAGCTATCAAGAATATGGTCTGGAACCCAAATCTCCTAATACCTAGTCCATTGTATTCTCACTAAATAATATCACTTTTATGCTAAAAAAGAAAAAAGGAGACCACCCTTTTTTGCTTTTTTGTATTTTTTTTTAGATATTCCTAGTTTAACACGCATTGCTTCCATAATTGAAAAAAAAGTTATGTTTATTTAGTTAGACACAAAACAATTATTAGGAAAGGTATACAGAAAGCAGAAAGACTGGGTTGATGAACTAGTTGTATACCTTGGGTAGCCTAATGTTTTCAATTTTTCCCCTAGGAAAAAAAGTAATACTTACCTTACAAATGAACTATTAAAACAGTACCTGGCACACAAAAAGACCTCCATCTTTTATTATTAAACTGTTAAAATATTACATAGTTGTAATAAGAATAAACTGACAGCTATTAAAATAGGTGAAATGCTGTATCTCAGTGTGTACCAGATCCTAGCTTGCTTAATTAAGCTCTGTGGTGGGGATAAAACACTGGAGTTGGTAATCAATGAACCGGGTACCTGGTAAAGAACCAGACCTCTGAAAAATTACTCAGCAACTGAACTAATTTCTCAACTGAATTATGGCTCAAGCATATTCAGAAGTATTAACCATTAAATCCTTAGTGCCCCCAAAACATGCTCATTTTCTATCTCCAGGGCCTGTCTGACAAATAGCAGGTACCCAGTGTTGAATGAAAGTATGAATCAATTAATGGGTCAGATCTATGGTCCATCCAATTTAGAATTCAGAAGTACAGCAGAAAGTCATAACTTTCATTTAGACTTCAGAACTCAAGCATTACAATACAGTGAAACAATTTCTGGTTCAAATCCTCCATTTGCTTGGCTGATTGTTTATATAGTTTGTAACAAGGAAGAAATGCTTTCTTCCCTCATCCCCCAATCAAATACATAACACTTGTTATTTACCCTGAGTTAAGCATTACATATTAATCTAACTCATTTAGTTTGATAATTGGTTAAATATTCCACTTGGATTCCAACAAAAGCCTCCTGACTGGTGTTCCTGCTTCTGTTCCAACTTCCCTAAAGTCTTTTCCCCATAGCAGCAGCCACTTCATGAAATCCTCTGGTCATGTCACTCCTCTGTTGAGAACCTTCCAACAGCCAAGATCCCAACTGTTGGAGTGGGGGATTATAGATAAGAGGGGAATAGAATGACCCATATATACTAGATAAGAGTTGAAACTCAGGTTTTGCTTAATAAAGATACTGATGGATATAAAAATAATTACAGATATGTGTGTATGGCTTAGCTTCATCAGATGAGAGGGCACCCCAGTAGCAATGAGCACATCAAGAACCCAGATCTTGGTTACTAATACCATTCTCTAATAAAAGGATCAGCACTCTTACTCTTAGAGAAATGCTTGATTATAGACCTGGGCAGGGAATATATTAGATGAGCCTGAAGTATCTTACAGTGCCAAAAAGGAACAATTCCAAAAAAAAAAAAAAGATGACAGTAGGTCAAAGGGACACAGAAAGAATTCCTAATGGTGCTGGAACAATATGAGCAACAAAATAAATAACCAAGTATTGGACGAGAACTCATACTATAAAATAAATATCCATGAGTCATAAAAATATAAATAAAGTAATGGTGATAAGAGACAACTCTCCCACACAGAAGACTTTTAAGTAATTTATATAAATATTCCCCTACCCCATAGGAGGTGCAGCATAACTCCTCACCCCTTAAATGTAGGTTATGCAGAGTAACTTTTCTCTTTCAGAGCTGCAAAAAATAATAGGAATATACAATGCAACATAAAAAAAGTAAAATCCCATTCCCATATAAAAAATGTCTGTGGATGTGTGTGTATACACAGAAAAACTCTGGAAGTCTACTGGGAGAACGTTACAATCTACCTGGGGCTAGGGGTGATTTTTCCCTAATGTCTGATAATTGATGTGTTGTTTTACAATGACGATATTTGTCACGATTCCTTAAAAGAGCTATTTCTTTTTCTAAAGAGACAAGTATTTAATTATAAAAGGGGAGGGGGTGTCACTACTGAAAATGCAGAACATATAACTTCCCTTTCAATAAAACGGAGTCACAAATGGCAAAAAACGTCTCTTCTCCAAACTCCCAGTGTCTAATACAAATAGTAGGCAGCCCTCATAACTCCCTTAGGCAAGAATATGCAGAACCAGAAGCCTTGGGTAGATGGCGATAAAAAACAAGCAAATAAACACGGTTGCAAAAAATCACAACTTTTAGTAAAATGTCAAAATCTTTTAACTGCCAACTCCGTACAAGTCTGCCTTCTAAAATGCTGGAATTTAAAAATAAGACAATTTTGAATGTCTGTTTCTAAAAGAACTAACTGAACCTCAACTGGAAACACTGGTTTGAATAAAACAGAGGCACAACAAACGTTAAGAAAACGTAAATAGCCTTTCCCAGATTGTCCAGCCGGGCCGCTCGCCCCTGAGCCCCGAAAGCCGGGGAGCCCCTTGAGCTGGGGCGCGAGACCCAAAGGGACAGGGTCGGGACGCAGGCGCAGTAGCTTTGGTCGCTGATTCCGGCCAACTCGGAACGGAATGGGGAAAATCAATCAGCATCTGCACAGGATTCCCGGAACAGTACTCCTGGCGAAAAATCCCATTCATTTTCCACTCACCAGCGCCTGCGGCTGAAGGAGTTGAGAATCTAAAGGCCGCTCAGCCGATCCTCCCCAGCCTTCCCACAGAGCGGAAGCTGAGCAGAGGAAGGACAACCCAGCGCGTCCCTCAAACCCCGCCGTCGCAACGCGAACGGCGGGTGAAACGGAGCCTTTTAGTTCCGGCCGAATCTCTCTCACTCAAGCGGGCGTGTAGAACGAGAGCGCAGGCGCGTCTGTGTCACGTGATGCGTCCCCGGAAGCGGGAGGCCCACCCACCTCCCGGTGCTGCGGCGGTGCAGGGAGGTTCCCCAAGTGATGGCGAGGTCTGGGCAGGGGCAAGATCGAGAGAGCACAGCTGCGATCGCCGTGCTAAAGCGGGCGGTGGAACTAGATTTGGAGTCCCGCTACCAGCAGGCCCTGGTGTGTTACCAAGAGGGGATTGATTTGCTCATACAGGTTCTGAAAGGTGAGGAGAGAGAGCGAGGAAAAGGAGCTGGGTTCTCGAGGTGCCTGGGGAGGAGTGAGAGTTATAAAACGATTCTTCTAGGCCCCAAGGAAGCACTCAGATACCCGAGTTGGGATGTTCTACAGGACAACTGGGCTGATTTCTTTTGTATTTCTGATAAGTCGATGTCATTAAGAAAAAAAAAGGGGGGGGTGCTATTCTATATTTTTAAAGTACTCAGACAACTAAATGTAATATATAAACCTCAGTAGAATCTGGATTCGAATGAACTCTAAAAGATATTTTTGGGCCAATTCGAGAAGTTTCAGTATAGATTGGGTGACGTTGAAAGTATTAGTTTTACTAGCTGGTGTGGTTGTTTAAAAAATGCCTTTTGTTTTAGAGAGGCTGACTGAGGTGTTTCCGGAAGAAATGCCATGACCTGTTAAGAAGCTTTGGCAGGAGCCAAGACGAAAGAATGATAAGGGTCTTAACGAAGTGGGTGACACCAATAGTAGGAAAAGGCATCGGCACATGATTAGATGAGGGGTGGGGTTCCAGTGGATGCCAAAGAGGCCTAAGGTTTCAAGCTTAGAAAATTGAGGCATAATGGTTGAAAGCTAGTCCCACAGTATCAAACATTGCTGGCCTATCAAGGAGGACAATTAAGAAAAAGCTACTACATTTTTAAAGTGGGAGTCATTGGGAAGTTTAGCCTTAAGACAGTTCCAGTTTCTGAAAACCAAATGGCAAGTAGTTAAATTGAGAAGCCAAATATAGATTACTTTTCCAAAAAGAATGCCAGTAAAGGTAAGAAGAGAGAAAGAAACTCATAGTTTTCAAGTGTAGCAAGGATGAGGAAAGGTCGTTGTTTGGTTTGGCCAGAGATGGAAGAATTGGGTAAATAGAGCATGTTTATAGGCAATAGCAAAGTAATAATGGAGTTTAATAAATGAGGAGTTCGATAAAGTGTTGATTTAAAGGAAGTCCAGAGTGAGTTATATTTAAAAGAGTTTGGAAAGAATTATGTGGATTATCATCATCATGACATCTAACGTTTATTTTTATTTATTGCATGCTAAGCTCCTTTGTAACTAATCATCTCAGCAGCTCTTTGAGGTAGTATTACTATTTCCATGTCATGGATGAGGATATGGAGAGGTTGAGTTACTGGCTGAGGTCACTGTGGTGGTTTGGAGCTGTATGTACCCCAGAAAAACACTGTCTTAAATATAATCCATTCCTTTGGGTGTGAACTCACTGTGAGAAGGACCTTTTAATAAGTTACTTGAGTTAAGGGATGGCCCAGCAAAGCTTATTACTGAAGTCTGTTATAAGCAGAATGAAATTCAGATGAAAGGAGAAAAAGAAAGCCACAGGAAGTAAGAAGGTGACCATCAACAGAACCAAGAAGAAAAGGGAGAGACCAGGAGATGCTGCCATGTGCCTTGCCGTGGGACAAATTAAGGACCAAAGATTGCCAGCAGCCAGGCCTGGAACACCACAACCCTCAGGAAGAAAGCATCACCTTGATGATGCCTTGATTTGGGCTTTTTACCAGTCTCACACCATGAGCAAATAGATTCCCATTGTTTAACCTGACCCATTTTGTGGTATTTGCTTGGGCAACCTAGGAAACTAAAACAGTCAACCAGCCAAAATGGCAATGCAGGCTTTGATCTAAAACAATCAGACTCCAGAGGTGTTGCTGTTAACTACCACCTCTCCATAAAGAGATCATCAAAGGCTTAATCCTGACAAAAAGGCAGGACACTTCAAGGTTTTAGTGCTTAGAGGAGCATATCTCAACCTGGTTGAAGAGTGGGAGTCCTCATATCACCTTAGGATGAACAAACCTCCTTACAAAAGATTTAGGATTTTCTTGTGCTACTGTAGTATAAGCATAAGAAAGTAAGGTTTTACATGTCATTGACTTTGGCAGTAGAAAGATTTAAGTGACTATATTGATATCAATAAAATGTTGGCATCAACCTAAATGCCCATATGTACAAGAGCGGTTGGATAAGCTATGGTATATCCATGCAATGGACTATTATGCTGCTGGAAAAAAGGAGGTTCTTTATGAACCGATAGGGAGTGAGTTCCAGGATATATTGTTAAGTGAAAAAAAGCAAAGGACAAAGAGTATCTATGGTATACTATCTTTCCATAAAAAAAGAAATAAGAAAATATTCATGTTTATACTCAATTATCCCAAGGAAATACAGGAACGATAAAGCCAGAAACTAATGTGATTGATTAAAGTGTGATGGGTGGAAAAGGAGTGGGAAGATGAGGGTAATGGGAATGGGCCAGTAGGGATGAGGAAGGAGTGACACTTCTCTGAGTTATCCATTTGTTATGCTGTTAAGGTGGGGAAGAAAATAGGTAACTGAAATATGTTTGAAAAATAGTATTTTGACTGTATTCTATAAGATTAAAGACAAAACAAATAGTACATCAATATTGTATTCTAATTGGTGGGTTTTATTCTCACATGGGAATGGGTTAGGAACACTGAATTGCAACGTTGTGTGCACTTGGATTGAACAAGTAAGTACACATATTTTGGATAATTAGAAAAAGTTACAATAAGGAAAGGGAGAAGGCTAGAATGAACCCTGTGGAATCAAAGGTATCAGCATAAACCATGTGGTTTTTTAATACATATATATATACACACACACACAGATGGCTAGACCCAGAAATAAATGTAGATGCATGTGTGTTAGGAAACCTATATGTACTTCTAATTTTGTGGGCTGAGAGAATCTATAAGTGCTGATGGAATTTCCCCCTGCCCACCCCCCCCAACAATGAGCGCTCCTACTGCCCAGAATTTGGTTTTGCAATATCATTCTCTAGTAAAAGGAACTGGACTCTGTGGAGAAATGGTTATTCCAGGGATGGAACAGGGAAAATACAAGATGAGCTTTGAGTATCTTGAGCCAGAAGGTGAGGATGTGCTGAAACGATGGGGCCTTGTCAAAAGGACACAGGAGCCAGCATGATGGAGCTCTAAAGCCAAAGCTGATAATATTTGAGCAAGAAAATTATAGTGTTGATCATAATCCATAGTATAAAATGAATATCCTTGAATCTACTGTTACAAATAAAAACTTGAAAAAGTAAATAGATGAAGGAGAATGATAAATTTAGAAGGAATGCTGGAAATAAAAAAACACTGGCAAACATCACTGTAATAATAGTGGCAGGTAAAAACCATGGATGTTGGACAAAAGAATGTGTAGCAAGATATTTGCTTTGTCTCAAAGTGTCTCCCCACAAGATACTTATTAATTACAAAGGAGAAATTAGTGACTTTACAGTGGAGAAATCTGTGGAATTCCATCTTAACTGTGATAAAAGTTAACCTCATCAGTAATAAGACACATTGACAGCGTGTACCCACTGAGGAGGGCACGTCACTTCTGTGATGCTCTTACCAAAAATGCAGACCCTCATCTAATGAGAAAATATGAGATGACTCAAAAGAAGAAACATTCCACAAAATAAATGACCAAAATCTATGGCGTCGAGGGCGTAAAAGGCAAAAACTAAGGAGACATAACAACTAAATGCAATGTGAGATCCTGGACCACAAAAAAGAATTGCCTTTAGAGGGGAAATTGGTGGGATTCTAATAAGGCTTGTGGCTGAGTTACTAGTATTGTAGTCATGTTTATTTCCTGGGTCTGGTAATAGTACTGTGATTATGTGATATGTTCACATTAGGGGAATCTGGGTAAAAGGGACACTACTATTTTGCAACATAAATACAAAATTATTTTAAAGTAAGATGTTTAAAATCTGAGAGTTAAAAATGAAATTATTATGGAAAATACAGGCAATAACAAAGGGAAGGAAGGATAGAGAAAGAATTTGGGTGACTCATTGAGTTGAAGGAAGGGTGTGGGGTAAGATTTTATTGGTAATATATGGTCAAAGATAAATTTGGTGGGGGGTGACTGGGAAAACTAGTATTAACTATAATAGGGACATCTGGAAGAGAAGTGGGTTTGAGGAAGAAAGATAGGTTCTGTTTGCTATCTTTTCATTATGCGTAAATTTTCAAACTTGTAGGAAATCAGGACCAAATAGTGCCCAGACTTGGTTTGACATGTAATAAGCCTCCTCTCTTATCCTGCCAGATTTGGTGTCCCCAGAGTCATGGTATCGGAGTCCCCACTGTCTAAATAAGTGCTGCAGATGCTTAGTGCACAAATGAAGGTCCTGCACAAGCAATCCAAAGTTGAACCTATCAGCTCTGTATTTTAGAACAGAGGCAAACCATGCTAAAGGATAGGAAATTTGTGGACAACTGGAGAAACTTGAAATAATGCCTGTAGTAGAAAAAAAGATTGTTTTGAAAGCTTGAGAATGTATTTTTATATTTATAGGCACCAAAGATGATGCAAAGAAACAGAACCTCAGAAAAAAAATTTCTGACTACATGGATAGAGCAGAAAATATCAAGAAATACTTGGATCAAGAAAAAGAAGGTAAAGAGGCTGTTTTAGAAAATGTCCGTGAGTTGCTGCGATACAGCCTGACTCCCCAGGGTTTCGGGCTCCTGCCTCTGGGACTCTGTATGGTCTGGACTGTTTGTCTGGGGGAGCTTACAGATTTATTCTGTATTTCCACTCCCTTAAGTAGGGGCAGTTCTTAGCCTTTTGTTGCTGTTTTGGTGGTGAGATGAGGGATCTGAGACCCTTTTGAAAATCTGTTGAAAGCTATACATACTGCAGCACTGTGTAGGCAGTTTTAAAAAGTAATTCACAAACTGTTGAGCTGTTTTCCAGTATCCTTGATTCTTGAAAGAGGATTGTATATATAGCTTTTACAGTGTGACTGTGGGGTTGTGAAAATCTTGTGTCTGATGCTTATCCAGGGTATGGGCATGTAAGTTAAAAAGAGAAAGAGAGAGAATTAAAAATTAATTAATAGGGGAGATAAAAGGTAAGGAATTGGGTGAACTGAAATGCTGTGGGTCAATGAAATGGAGAGGCAAGGAGTATGGGATGTACGAGTTCTTTTTTTTTTCTTTTTATTTTTTTTTCTGGAGTGATGCAAATGTTCTAAAAATGATCATGGTGAAGAATACACAACTCTGATGAAATTGTGAGCCATTGATTGTATAATGTGGTTGGACTATGTGTGGACATTTCTCAACAAAAATATTTTTTAAAAGTCAGTGCAGTTTCTAATATTGTATCTATGGAAATATTTGGAACAGAATCCAAACTACTGATTTTTAAGCAAAATTTAAAGTACAACCATCATATAAATTAGGAATATGACCAGTAGGGGCCATATTTTAAAAATACCTTAATCGTTCTTAATAACTTATTCAGTAATTATTCATTTTGAATTAAAACCAGTGAGACTGTCCTACTGAATTTCTGACTCAAAGCCTTAGTCTTTGAGTTGAGTTCTTAAGAAAATAAAATAAACTTCTACTGAAAATTCTCTGCAAGTTCTAAGACTCCTAGAATTCCATTATACTTGAATTGAATTATACTCAATGTATGTAATTACACTTTGTAATAAGTGTAACTGCAAACATTGTAACTGCAAAATTTGTAACTTTAAAATCTGTAAATTTAAGCATTTGTAACTGCAAAACATAAAAAGACATGTTCGAAGAGAAGGACAAGACAGCCATTATGTTATGGCTTGTGGTTCTAACCATAGTGACAGGAAGTTACCAGACACCTTTTGCTCTAGTTTGCTAGCTGCCAGAATGCAATATAACAGATACAGAATGGCTTTTAAAAAGGGGAATTTATTAAGTTGCAAGCTTATAGTTTTAAGGCTGTGAAAATATCCAGTATTAAAGTAGAAACAGCCAATCTAAGCCACCAACAAGAGGCTACCTTCACTCAAGAAAGGCCAGTGAAGTTCAGGGTTTCTCTCTCAACTGGAAAGGCACATAGTGAGCATGGTGACGTTTGCCAGCTTTCTCTCCAAGCTTCTTGTTTCATGAAGCCCCCCGGGGGACATTTTCTTTCTTCATCTTCAAAGGTCTCTGGCTGCTTGAGCTCTCGTGGTTCCTGTGGCTCTCTTATTCTCTCCAAAACCTTTCCTCTTTTAAAGGATTCTGGTAAACTAATCAACACCCACTTGGAATGGGTAGAGCCACATCTCTGTGGAGATAATCTAACCAAGTTTCCAACATGCAGTACTGAATAGGGATTAAAAGATCCACAAGATGAATCAGGATTAAAACATGGCTTTTCTAGGGCACATAATCCTTTCATACCAGCACACCTTTATACATGCCATCTTCTCTTTTTTAAAATAATTTTTTACTACGTACTGCATCAAATGCTTCACAAATATTATTTCCAGTAATGACAACAATTTACAATAACATTTTCATTACTTTTTTTCATGTCTTCTGTTTAAAATGGGAATAGCTCTATTCTCTTTTTACTCCCAAATTTATTCATTATGTTTTTTATTTTTAACTTTTTTATTGTATAATATAACATATATACAAGCAAAGAAAAAAGCAATAGTTTCCAAAGCACTTTTCAACAAGTAGTTACAGGACAGATCCCAGAGTTTGTCATGGGCTACCATACCATCTGCTCAGATTTTTCCTTCTAGCTGCTCCAGAACATCGGCAGCTAGAAGGAATAAATAATTTGTTAACGTTTATTTCGTGAAAAATAACATATATACTAGAAAGCAATAAATTTCAACACACAGCACAACAGTTAGCTGTAGAACAGATTTCAGAGTTTGATATGAGTTACAAATCCACAATTTTACTTCTAGCTGTTCTAAGATGCTAGAGACCAAAAGAAATATGAATACAGTAATTCTGCAGTCACACTCATCTATTAAACCGTACCTTCTCTGTATAACTCCACCATCACCCTTGATCTTTCTTCCCCACTTTAGGGGTATTTGGGCTTATGCCCACTCTAACTTCTTCTCGTTGGAAGGGCTGTCAGTAATATGGGGTAGGGAGGCGGAACTAGCTAATGTTCTGGAGAGGCTGGCCTCTCTGCATTTCAGGACCCATTGGGTCCAGGGACCCATCTGGAGGTTGTAGGTTTCTAGAAAGTTACCCTAGTGCATCAAAGCTTTGTAGAATCGTATATATGCCTGAAGTGTTCTTCAGGATTGGCTGGAACGGTTTTGGTTGGGGGTTGGCAAGTTATGATAGGTAGCAATGTCTAACTGAAGTTTGCATAAGAATGACCTCCAGAGTGGCCTCTTGACTCTATTTGAACTCTCTCAGCCACTGATGCCTTATCTGTCACTCTTCTTTTCCCCTTTTTGGTCAGGATGGCGTTGTTGATCCCACAGTGCCAGGGTCAGACTCATCCCTGGGAGTCATCTCCTCTGCTGCCTGGGAGATTTTCATCCCTGGATGTCATGTCCCACTTAGGGGAGAAGGCAATGATTTCACTTGTAAAGTTGGGCTTAGAGATAGTGAGGCCACATCTGAGCAGCCAAAGAGATTCTCCAGAAGTAACCTTAGGCACACCTATAGGTAGGCTAAGCTTCTACTCTACCTACATAAGCTTCACAAGAGCAAACCTCAAGATCAAGGGCTTGGCGTATTGATTTGGATGTCCCTAGTGTTAGACACAGTATCAGGAGTTTTCCCAGTGATAGAGATTAATAGTTCCATATATTTTTCTCCCATCCCTCAAGGGACTTTGCCAATACTTTTTGATTATCTGCTTAATATATTCTAGGATGTATCCAGGCATTACATTAAGCTATACAGGATTAAAGGCCCTCATTCTTATTCTCGGCACCCAGTGTTTCAATTGTTTAAATGAGCTATCCAGGTTGAATTAGAGTATGTACTACAGAAAATTTAGGTTCTGGAAAAAATACACCTTTCTTCCTTTGGTCTCAAAGAGTAGCTGAAGTTCTAAAATATAGACAATGTCTTCCTTACCCCTGTATTCTGAATTACCTTAATCCCAACCTGATCGCCTTCATTCTTATCTCTGAATATCAGGTTATACATATATAAAACAGCCTCTCAAAATCCAGAAATAATAATTACCCCTCCAGACAAAATGTGACTGCTATATAAGAGCTTACAGTCCAGGCCCCTGTTTTCTTATATGCATTTTCTACATGAGACAATACAATAATTGCTTTTTGTTTCTGGCTTATTTTGCCTCACCAGTTGTCCCACAGGTTCATTCACATCATTGGATGCCTCACAATTTCATTCCTTTTTGTACCAGCACAATATTCGATCATATGTATTCACCATCGTTCACCAATCTACTTCTCAGTCAGTGCACCCTTCAGCCACCAGCGTTCATTAGGTATCATGTATATGCCCAAAGTCCACAGTCCATCAACACTCTCAATTTTAGATAATTTCATTGTTCCCAAGATAAAGATACCCAATGAACACACCCTCACCAAAAAGGAAATCTAAATGTCCCCTTAACTCTTGTCCCTTCCCCCATTATTTACCCCTGGTGTTACTATGGTACTGCTGATATGTTTTCTTGTTAAACATAGCCCATAGAACCTGCCATCTTCTCTGGAATAAACTGCCTGGTTTATAAGATACAGTTCAAAAATCTGTTCCAAGAAATCCCGGACTTTACCTCCCCACCTCCTACCAGCCTTCATGAGGGCAGAAACCAGTATGCCTTATTCATCTCTGTATCTGTAGCATCTTAAATTTGCAAGAATGTAGTCATTCAATAAACATTTGCTGAGTGAATGAATTAAAAAAAAATCAGTTTGTATCTGATTGTGATTAAGTACTGTAGATGAAATATAAGAAGTACAAAAAGAAAAGTGGCCACTGTTTTATTTTTATTTATTTATTTAGTTTTGTGTGCTGTATGGTGGGGTCACATTTCATTCTTTCTCCATGTGAATGTTCCCTTATTGCAGCACCATTTGTTGAATTTTTGTTTGTTTTGGTTTATTGTTTGTTTGTTTGAGAAGTGCATGGGCTGGGAAGCGACACTGTTTTATTTTTTGAAGCTGATGTTTTTTAGATGGAAAATATCACAAGCAAATTAAAATAGAAGAGAATGCAACAGGTTTCAGTTATGAGTCACTTTTTCAAGAATACCTTAGTGAGACTGTTACAGAAGTTTGGATAGAAGATCCTTATATCAGACAGACGCATCAGGTAAGTGAAATGGACTAAAATATGAAGTGTTAGTATTTAAAATATAATAGTAATAACCCATCCTAATGTCTTTCAGCTGTATAACTTTCTTCGGTTTTGTGAGATGCTTATTAAGAGACCCTGTAAAGTGAAAACCATTCATCTTCTCACTTCTCTGGATGAAGTAGGTACCTGAAAGCATTTACTCTTTCTTAACCCTGCTAACTTTGTTCAGTTATAAGATGTAGCCCAATCAGGGAAAAGCCTGGACATAAAGCTTCAGTGAGATCTGTCTCCCTGTGAATTAACTTATAGGGCATCACTGATAGCCATAAAACATTTCATGAAAAATGCCTTTGATTTTATTATATTGACCAAATATTAAGCCTCTTTGCCAAACTCTCTAATTCAAAGAGTTTGTCAGCTTATTCTCTTGGATATTCTAGGAGGTGATCAATTGTAATATTGACAGTTTTGCCTTTTTTTTCTTTATCTTGAGAAAAATTATCTTTTTCAAGATTGACTGCATGGGCCTTGTGGGGGACAGAGAGGGACAGTGGGCATCTCTGTCTTGACTTTGACTTAAATGGGAATGCCTCTAAATAATTCTCATTTCTTGGGTTAATTTGAGAAGAAGGCAGTCCCACCCGAATGACTAATAAGCATTAACAAAATACATTTTAGGAGACAGGATTGAGTTATGTCATGTTCACATTAGAAATAAATGATTCAATTGCTCAATTCCTTGGCTGCTTCTTTGAGACAATAAACATATAAACTAGTATAGAACTTTTCCATTTAGCTCCCGTGATACTGCATAGCTTACGTATAATTTAAGTATTGATATTTGAGTGTTATATTTTTTATATTTTTGTTATATAACAAAAAAAATATTATATTTTTGTTGTTAACAGGGCTGTGGGAGAGAGAAACAAAGTAGTGGCCTGAAAGAAATAAAAGAGTCCCTCAAGAATCATGGAGTGCTGTTGGAATTGGAATACTCTTCTTCAATACATGACCGAGAAATCAGGTTAGTGAATGGTGTCTTTTTTTTGTTTGTTTGTATGCTTTTTGTTGTTTGTATGTGGGGGTCACATTTCTTTTTTTTTTTGCATGGGCATGCATCGGGAATCGAACCAGGGTCTCCAGCATGGCAGGCGAGAACTCTGCCTGTTGAGCCACCATGGACTGCCCACGTTTCATTCTTTTTTCCATGTGATTATCCTGTTATTGCAGCACCATTTGTGGAATTTTTGGGGGGTGGAGTGGGGAGGGAAGGGCCTGGGCCAGGAATCAAACCCGGGTCTCCTGCATGGCAGGCAAGAATTCTACCATTCAACTACCCTTGTACTCATAGTATATGGTAGGATCTTAGTTTTTAATTTTTATGCAGTTAAAATGAATATTTTAATATATTTTAATAAGCTAGGCTTTATATAACTGATTATAAATATTAAATATTAAAAACAAATGCAGCCCAATTTTAGAATCTTATCACTTTTGAGATGGAAAAATGCTTGGATTACATTATACTGTGTGAGTTTAATATTTCCTAGTGGGATAAAATGTATATGCTCTATGTCATATGGGAAGAGGAAGTACTTTTCTATCTAATCAACATACACTAATGACATTGCTATAATTTCTGTTTCTAGTGACATTAATATTTACTTAATATGGTTTCATTTTTTATGGTTTCCTAAATATTCTGGTAGGCATGTAAGTATGCTGAATATAAGAAAACAGTGTAGGCAGCTATTTTAGTGATATGTTCCCTTCTGTTTAGCACATTGCCCTTCATATGTTTTTAGCAATGGCATCCTGAGTTTTAATGAAAACATAAACAGAACCTAAATGTGCAAAACAGATGACAATGAAGCTGTTCTACTTGAAGTAGAGATCAGGAGACCCAGCCGCAGGAGGGTTCCAGAGCTCCTCCTGCTCACAGTCCCCATTTCTAGATAGGAGGACCCTGAAACACCATCACAGGCTGCCCATCTACTCTTTGAAACCATCTATTAACAGAACAGGAACTTGTCATGAACAGGCTGAAATTCAAGAATAATGTGTTTAATCAAACCAGCTGATTGTTTTTATGGACATACTGTTTCAACAGAGACACGGTCCCTGATTAACCAAGTTTGATTCAGTTTATACCAAGGAGGAAATGGCTTTCTGTGTTACAGGGAAATTTTGCTGACACTTAATACACAACAGCTTTGATATCTGTCTAACTTAACTGTGTCTTGATGATAATACTGTATACTAATTTCTATAGGTTCAACAATGGATGGATGATTAAGATTGGAAGGGGACTTGATTATTTTCAGAAACCACAGGTAGGATATAATCTTATGAGTGAGTGTGGCACACTTTTGGTATCATTCTTTTTTTTTTTATTTTTATAAACTTTTTTTATTAATTAAAAAACTTAACAAAAGAACATTAAGATATCATTCCACTCTACAGATACAATCAGTAATTCTTAGTATTATCACATAGTTGCATATTCATCATTTCTTAGAACATTTGCATCGATTTAGAAAAAGAAATAAAACGATAATAGAGAAAAAAGATTATACATGGTATCATTCTTAACAGCACTCTTTTCTTCTATTCTTAGAGTCGGTTTTCCCTTGGATATTGTGATTTTGACTTAAGACCTTGTCATGAAACAACAGTGGACATTTTTCATAATAAGCACACACAAAAAAATAATAGGTTGTAGCCTAATTTTCATTATGCATTTCTATATTTTTTACTTTGTACAGATCATTGCTTTTATGTATAAATTTAACAATAAACTTTTAAATTTCTACTAATGTATGGGTCCATTGTTACAGTTGTATTAAAATTTCTAAATATTTTTATAAATATTTAATAGTAAATGTTAATTGGTTTACAGTGTTTCTTTTCAAGTTATATAGTTAATTTAAACATTTTACCCACTTTTCTCTTATTTGGCTGTTGGAGACTGAATCAGCAAATGATGAACATCTAGTATGAAGAGGAACTGGATGTTAATCTTGCCCCTGGTAGTTTTAGAGTCCGGGAGGGAAAGTCATTGTGGATTAGACTGCTCTTAAGACAGATGAGCTGGGCTTCTGGGAAGATGGTGGACTGGAGTGAAGTGCTCGGTGAAACAAGATAGAAGACAGGGAGAAAATCTCTAGGACTGCACGTCCCAGGGTGGACCTGCAGCTGGCACAGCAGCACCCCTTGCAGAGCAGACCCCCTGCGGAGCACTACCCCAGCTGAGCCTGGGCCCTGGAGTCATTCTGGCCAGGAGGGATGGGGCTTAGGGAGGAGGAGACTCCAGCGTGCCATCTGCTGGCCAGACATGGTTAGTGCAGGTCGGCTGCCCCAGACCAGGAGGGGAGAGCTTGAGGGAGGAAGAGCCTCACGGTTGCTGCCTGCTAGGGAGAAGAGACTAGAAGTTCAGGTTGGGTCCCCTATGTGGTAGTCAGCCATTCTGCCACTGTGCATGCTGGCTTACCTTATAATAGACCCCTAAGTTGAACTGTATCCCCTTTAAGAATTATCGGTGTCCCAGAAGGAGAAGAGAAGAGCAAAGAGTTGGGAAAGTTAGTTGAAGATATAATTGGAAAAAACTTCCCAACCCTCATAAAAAACATGAATATGCACATCAAAGAGGCCCAGTGAACTCCAAATAGAATAAATCCGAACAAGCCCACTCCAAGACACATACTAATCAGAATGTCGGGTGTTGAAAAGTCCTGAAAGCAGCATGAGAAAAGCAATCTACTACATACAAAGGAAAACATATAAGACTGACTTCATACTACTCAATAGGCACCATGGAAACAAGAAGGCAGTGGTATAATATTTTTAAGATCCTAAATGAGAAAGTCTTTCAACCAAGAATTTTTATCCAAACAAGTTATCCTTCAAAATTGAGGGAGAGATTAAAATCTTCAAACATAAAGATTGAGAGAACTAGTCCACAAGAGACCAGCTCTACAGGAAATATTAAAGAGAACCCTGTCAGCAGATAAAAAAAGACAGGAGAGGGAAGAGGGCAGAGAATTGAAGAATATGAGTAAAGGTAATGTAAAGGAAAAGAGAGAGAGAGAAAGAAAATAATCTACAGATGGGACAAATAAAAACTAAAGGACAAGATGGTAGAATCAAGAACTGCTCTTACAGTAATTACTTGGAATGTTAATAGACTAAACACACCAATTGAAAGATACAGACTGACAGAATGAATCACAAAACATAATCCATGTATATGATGTTTACAAGAGACACATCTTAGACTCAAAGACACAGATCAAAAGTGAAAGGATGGAAAAAGATTTTCTATGCAAGCTGTAACCAAAGGAAAGCAGGAACAGCTTACACTAATATCAGAAAAAATAGACTTTAAATGTAAAAACATAATAAGAGACAAAGAAGGACACTACATATTAATAAAAGGGACAATTCACCAGGAAGAAATAATAAATGTGTATGCTCCCAGTCAAGGAGCTCCAAAGTACATGAGGCACATACAGGAAAAACCGAAAACTGAAGGGAGCTATAGATATATCAACAGTAATAGTGGGAGACTTCAATATACTATTCTCCACTATAGATAGAACAGCCACACAGAGGATCAGCAAGGAAATAGAGAACCTAAGCAATAAAATAAATGAATTAGACCTAATAGACATATATAGATAATTACATTTCAAGACACCAGGATACACATTCTTCTCTAGTGCACATGGAACGTTCTCCAGGATGGGTCATTTACTGGGACATAAACTGAGTCTCTATAAACGTAATAAGATTGAAATTATCCAAAGCACATTCTCTGATCACAACAGAATAAAGTGGGCAATTAATAATCACCAAAGAACCAGAGCTTGCGTGGACATTAAACAACACACTTAAATAATCAGTGAGTCAAGGAAGAAATTGCTAGAGAAATCAGTAAAATCTGGAGATGAATGATAATGAGAATACAACATATCAAAACTGATGGGATGCAGCAAAAGCAGTGCTGAGAGGGAAATTTATTGCCCAAAATGCCTATATTAAAAAAACAAGAATGAGCAAAACTTGAGGATTTAACTGCTCACCTGGAGAATTTAGAGAAAGAACAGCAAACAGCCCAAAGCAAACAATAGAAATGATAAAGACTAAAGCAGAGATAAACAAACTGGAGAACAATAAACCAATAGAAAGAATCAACAAAACTAAAGTTGTTTTTTTTTTAGAAAATTAATAAAATTGATGGTTCCTTAGCTAGATTAACAAAGATAAAAAGAGAGAGGACACAAATAAATAAAGTCAGAAACGAGAGGGTGGTTGTTACCATAGGTCATGAAGAAATTTAAAAAATCATGAAAATATTACAAACAACTATGTGCCAGTAAACTAGATAACTTAGATGAAATGGACAAATTCATAAAGACACAAATTACCTATACTGACTCAAGAAGACATAGAACTCAACAAACCAATTACAAATAAAGAGATCCAATCAGTCATCACAAATTTTCCCACACAAAAAAAGCCCAGGACCTGATGGCTTCACAGGAGAATTTCATCAAACTTTTCAAAAAGAATTGACACCAATCCTGCTCAAACTCCTCCAAAAAACTGAAGAAAAAGGAATGCTACCTAACTCATTTTATGAAGCTAACATCATTCTAATTCCAAAATCAGATAAAGACCATACAAGAAAAGAAAACTACAGACCAGTCTTCCTAAGGAGTATAAATGTGAAAATTCTTAACAAAATACTATCAAATTGTATCCAACGCCACATTAAAAGAATTATACATCATAATCAAGTGGTGGTCATATCAGGAATGCAAGGGTGGTTCAACAAAAGAAAATCAATCTATGTAATACAGCACATTAACAAATCGAAAGGGAAAAATCACATGATCATATCGATTGATGCTGAAGAAGCATTTGACAAAACCCAGCATCTTTTCCTGATAAAAACAATTCAGAAGTTAGGCATCGAAGGAAACTTTCTCAATATCATAAAGGGCATATATATGAAAAACCCACAGCCAGCTTCATACTTAATGGTGAGAAATTGAAAGCATTCCCCTTGAGATCGGGGACGAGACAAGGATGCCCATTGTCACCACTATTATTCAACATTGTACTAGAAGTACTAGCTGGAGCAATTAGACAGGAGAAAGAAAAGGCATTCAAATAGGAAGGAAAGAAGTAAAACTTTAATTGTTTGCAGATGTCATGATGCTATACTAAGAAAACCCTGAGAAATTTACAGTAAAACTACTTGAGCTAATAACCAAATTCAGCAAAGTGGCAGGATACAAGATTATTGTACAAAAATCAGTAATGTTTCTATACACAAACAATGATCTGAGGTGACAACTAAGGAAAAAATTCCGTTCAGAATAGCAACCAAAATTGGGTATCTAGGAATAAGCCTAACCAGGGATGTCAAGGACTTATACACAGAAAATTACAAAAAATTGCTAAAAGAAATAAAAAATGACCTAAATGGATAGAAAGATATTCCATGCTCATGGATAGGAAGGTTGAATATCATTAAGATGTCAGTTCTACACAAACTGATCTACAGATTCAATGCAATACCAATAAAAATCCCAACAACCTACTTTGAAGACTTGGAAAAATTGGTTATCAAATTTATATGGAAGGAAAAGAGACCTCGAATAGCTAAAGATACCATAAAAAAAGAAGAGCAAACTGGAAGGGCTATCACTTCCCAACTTTAAAGCTTACTATAAAGCAACAGTGGTCAAAACAGCATAGTACTGGCACAAAGACAGAAGGATTGACCAGTGGAATAGAATCAAGAGTGCAGAGATTGACCACCAAATTTATGGACATTTGATCTTCGATAAGGCCCCCAAATCCACTGAATTGGGACAGAATAGTCTTCAATAAATGGGCATGGGAGAACTGGATTTCAGTAGCCAAATGAATGAAAGAGGACCCTTACGTTTCACCCTATACAAAAATTAATTCAAAATGGATCAAAGACCTAAATGTAAGAGCCAGTACCATAAAACTTCTTGAAAAAAATGTAGGGAAACATCTTCAAGATTTAGTAACAGGAGGTAGGTTCTTAAACTTACACCTAAAGCACGAGCTGTGAAAGAAGAAATACACAAGTGGGAACTCCTCAAGATCAAGAGCTTTTGTGCCTCAAAGGACTTTGTTAAAAAGGTGAAGAGAAAACAAAAACATACAAAATAAAATAAAAAGGAGAAGAGGCAGCCAACTCAATGGGACAAAATATTTGGAGTCCACATGTCAGATAAAGGTTTGATATCCTCTGTACATAAAGAAATTATACAGCTCACCAACAAAAGAACAAACAACCCAATTATAAAATGGGCAGAGGGGGGCGGGGGCGGCTGCCGTGGCTCAGCAGGCAGAGCTCCGACCTGCCGTGCTGGAGGTCTGGAGTTCGATCCCTGGTGCCTCCTGCCCATATGCAAATTAAAAAAAAAAAATGGGCAGAGGAAATGAATGGACACTTTTCTGAAAATCAAATACAAATGGCTAAAAAAAAAGCATGTGAAGAGCTGCTCATCTTCATTGGTTATAAGAGAAATGTAAATTAAGATGACGAGATATCACCTCACTCCTGTGAGAATGGCTGCTATTAAACAAACAGGAAACTATAAATGTTGGAGAGGATGAGGAGAAATTGGAATGCTTGTTAACTGTTGGTAGGAATGTAAAATGGTTCAGCCGCTGTGGAAATCAGTTTGGTGATTCCTCAGAAAACTAAATATTGATTTGCCCTATGACCTGGCAATACAATACTTGGTATATACCCAGAAGAGTTGAGGGCAGTGACACAGACATTTACTCACCGATGTTCACAGTGGAACTATTTACAATTTCTAAGAGATGGAAACAATTCAGGTGCCCATCAACAGATGAGTAGATAAACAAAATGTGGTATATACATACAATGAATATTATGCAGCATTTAGACAAAATGATGTCCCAAAACGTATGACAACATGGATGAACCTTGAGGACAATGCTGAGTGAAATAAGTCAAACAACAAAAGGACAGATACTGTATGATTCCATTATTATTAATAAAGCCACCAGTGTTTTGGAGCACCTAGAAGGAAAAATCTGAGTTGAGGGCATGGTAGCCCATGATAGAATTTGGGAACTGTTCTGAAGCTGCTTGTTGAAGTGTACTTTGAAAATTATTGCTTGCTTGCTTGCTTTTCTGTGTATATATATGTTATATTTTACAACTAAAAAAAACCCAACTATAGGCATTTATGGTAATATTAGATAAAATAAATTTCTGAAATAAAAAATTTGAAAATATTTAGTAACATAGCTCACTACTATAGCAAGGTTGATATTTGTAATAACTTTTTACTTGGTATTTTGAGAATGTATACAGTTTTGATGGTTAATCAAATGGTATTTAAGATACTGTTTAATATTTAGAATTCAGGTAACTCTGATGTCTGTATTTATAGATTTTTTTCCTTCCTTGCTTTAATTTTAAATTGGCTTATGACACATATTGTACAAACAGGCTTGACGATGATTACTTAGATATATTTTTTTAATATGGCTAAGGTTAAGCTAAGATATCTATTTTAGGTGGTTAAGATTTCCATATGTTAATTGTAAACATATTTGTGTCTTCCTATTTTCCTGAAATATAGGTTATTAACATATATTATTACTACATAGGTAACATGGGTTGTTACTACAGCAATGCAGATATTTGTAAGAATTTTCCACTTGATATTTTGAGAACATTTACAGTTTTGACAGCTGATCAAATGGTATCTAAGTTAGTTTTTAATACTTAGAATTTAGGAACTTTGCTATCCAAATATGTAGATTTTTTCCTTGCTGCCTTAATTTTAAATTGTTTTATGAAACTTACTGCACAAACACAGGCTTTACAGTGATTTTATGGGTATTTTATTTAAATATACCTATGGTTAAGCTAACTAAGATATCCTTTGTTGGTGGGTCTAAGTATACTGTTTGTTTTCTTAAATAAAAAATATGTATAAAAAATAGAATCATAAAAAAAAAAGAGACAGATAGGCTTGGGGGTCTTATAACCAGAAAAAAGTACAATGTTAATTTTGTCACGGTTAAGATAATTGTCTTGACAGACGTTCATCAACATTCAGTTGTTCAATGCTATGAAACTCCACAAAGGTAAATTAACCTATTTAGTTACCCATGTGCATTTTGCAGCTCATTCACCCTGGTGGCACATTTGTAAAGCCTTGCAGTTTAGAATCTACTCTTCTATGAAAACTCATCCATCCAGATGCCGGTTTGAGAGGTTGGAGAAAAGGATTTGGTTCTAGGGAGCTGGGCTGGGAGAAGGGTTATATGCTAGAGGTAGTCAAAAATCTTAAAGAACATGTTAAGTCAGAGATTGTAGAGGGAAACTAAAGTAGCAGTGATGGGGAAAACACATATAAACTTCACATTTGGAAAGGATTCCAGCAAAGTTCCATGGTATGGAGGACCAAAACTAAGTGGAAGCCATGAGAACAAAGTTAGGCAGCATGGTCCTAGCCAGCATTGGATACCAGTTATCTATTTTGCCTTTGTGGGCCAGCAGTACATGATTGAGGTAGCATAAAAGACCAGGAAGGGCTTCCAGGAAAGTTCCTGATGTTTTTCTTTGTTGTATTCAGGTTCACGTGCTGATAATGCTGAACCTGAAAGTTTTTAGACTCAAACCAGTTTTGCCAAGCTTTATTACACCGAAATTCATGGTCTTAGTAGGCCACTTGGACAAGCCTTGGACCTGATCTTGGATAAGTTCCTTTCTGCATAATATCCTAGCTGATCTTTCCAGGTACCGATTGTTTTGTGGAGGTGGGATGGCTTTTCTTCAGAGGAGAACATGTCTTAAACCCGGCTACTTTCACATTAAAATAAACACTGATTTCTAGAGCATATGGATATGAATCCACACCCCTGTGAAGTTTAACTTTTTTCCAATGCCTATCAAAATCCTGGCTAAAAGATGCTATTTAAGGAAGAGGGCCTATAGATAAGCTATCCATTGTTAAAGGTATTTGACTATCAACCACTGGGTCAAATGAGAACATCAGAAGTCTACCCAGAGCAAGTTTACCTACTCTTAAATAAGAAATGTGCAAGCATTAAAAACTGTAAGTTTTATGGAAAGATATAAAAGAAAAGCAGAATAACTGGAAAGACAAATAATAATCCTGAATGGGAAGGCAATAGTAAGAGTTCTCCCTAAATTAATTTATAAATTAAATGATAAAGAAGACTAACTCTAAGAGACTTGCTTGACCAGCTATAGAGATACGATATAAAGCTATGTTTTAAAATGTGTGGGTATAGGAACCAGCAAATCTGTCACTGGAATAGGAGTCCAGAAACATGCGTGTGAATGTGTATATGAGAGAATATATGTTTGTGTGTGTGCATATGTGTGGTAGTTAGGTTCAGGTGTCAGCTTGGCCAGGTGAAGGCACCTAGTTCTGTTGCTGTGGACATGAGCCAATTGCATGTGAACCTCATCTGTTGCTGATTACATCTGCAGTCGGCTAGGAGGCGTGCCTGCTGCAGTGAATGATGTTTGATTTAATTGACTGGTGCTTAAATGAGAGACTCAACATAGCACAGCCCAAGCAGCTCAGAGTACCCCATCTCAACATTTGCAGCTCAGCCCAGGCCTTTGGAGATGAAAAAAGGAATCATCTCAGGGTGTCATGGTCAGGTTCATGTGTTAATTTGGCCATGCGGTGGTACCTGTTTGTCTGGTTGGGCAAGTGCTGGTCTGTCTGCTGCGATGAGGATATTTCATAGAATTAAATCATGATCACATCAGCTGCATCCAATTGATACTCTTTTCCTTTCAATTTTTTGAAAGGAAAAGAGTAAGATTTGATTACATAAATATTTAAAGCTTGAGTAAACAAAGTTAATAACACATGAGATCAAATTTATAACCATAGGGAAATGGTCAGTATTCCCAATATGTAGTTCAACTTGATCTCACTTCTTTTAGCCTTATCATGGGCCTGGTACTTTTAGTAATCGTTCCCTCTCTTGTATCTTTCCTGCCAGTACCTGCCTCCCCATGCAGATCCCACTGTATTTCTTTGTTCTTCATAAAGCAGCAACTTCTTGAAATATTTCTGTATACAGTTTCTTATTTCCCCATTTCCTCACCACCCAATCACACTTCAGCTCACTTCAATCTGGCTTCTGCCACAGTCACTCCACTGAAATTGCTCTTGTCAAGGTCACTGACTTCCACATCACCAGATGACCACTCCTTTCAAACTCAATGTCTATGAAACACTTTCCTCCTACTTCTCTATCTCCTCCTCCTCCTCCATGCTACCTTTGAAATATTGGATTCTATACTTTTCCCCTAACCTATACTCTCTTAAATGATTATGCCAGTAAGTGTTCTTTGTAAAAAGCAATAAAGACTACTATCTGAAGTAAGTAAAACATTTATTATAAGGATAAGTGGATACTCAAACTAAAGCTCAGGGTCTGTAAGCTCAAATTTGGAGGATTTACAGTGATTCTCATATCTAGAATCACAACATAGAACAAAGTCAGATGGATACCACTGCTGCCCCCAGTGCAAAGGCTGGGTGCCATAGCCTGTGCTAGTTAGATCCCCGGCACTGGGCATACTCCCACCGCCAGGCTCACAGCCTTGCTACTCCAGAAACTCAGACTCCTGTCACTACTGCCAGAGAAGGGCTTTCACCATCTCTGCTTCTCTGCCTTACTAGCTTCCAGTTTGGCCTGGAGCAGGTGCACCCAAGTGGCAAAGCAAAGGTCATGTGCCCACACCCTAGCCACAAGAGAGGCGAGGAAAAGGCGGAGACTTCCCTGACATGGAAAGGACCTGCATGCTAAACATCAAACATTTTTAACTTCAGATGGTATCAGGGGTGGCCAGAAACCTGGGCTATAGTCCTCTCAGGTTAGAAAACAAGGAACTGTGAGGTCAGACTGTTTGATATGGTATACAATGCCAGAGGAAGCAGCTTAAGACTGTGTGTACCAGGTATTAAAATTAATGAAGAAAAAGAGTAACCTAGAAATGAGTAGAAAATATGGACAAGGACAGATGATAGACAATTTAGAATGAGAAGTTACTGAAATATGCTAAGTTTTTATTTAAGAAAGATATACAGTATACATTTAAAAATTGTATCCTCTTATCAAAGCTATCAGTATAAAGACATTTAATCTTAATCACATTATTCTCTTAATTTTTTCACAGAGAAAATTCCATTTACTGTGAAGTTCATGGTCTTCTGGACAGGTTCTAAGTAATATATTTGTCAGCATGGTAGTTTCAATTGGGCAAAACTTACTGCCAACAAAACTCGAATTTAATTTATCACATATTTCCCATGGCAACCAATGATCAGGTGCTTCAATGTTGCAGGTTTCAATTCTTCCATTCTTTATGTCTATGTGTACTTTAATTTCCAAGGGTGCCTGTTCATACAATATATTAAAGGAAGTGTTTATACTAAACTTTGGAGTTTTACCATATATCCACTCCCAAGTTTGTAGTTCTCTGGCTTTGCTATTTATTCCAGGAAACTGTGTCTCATCTGTTGGGTCTATTAGGTTAATGTGATTATCAATTTGATGATACGCAGCATACTCTGCAGCAATAGCCTTCATCAGGACCTCACAGGTCAGAGTGGGATCTTTTTCCAAAAGATTTTTTACTAAGGAAGGTATGCTAGCAGTGGCATTGCTCCTGATCCCTTGGTAAGGGCTCTTTAGCAAGGAGGACAAGTAGGTCCCATCAGTGCTACATAATAAAGTGCAGTGGTGATAAGCAGTAGTCCGGCCAATCTTGGAGGCTGTTCCTGAGATTTTAAACTGTCCATCAAGTAAAAGGTCAAATCTTTTAGTAGCTTTTACATCCAACTGGGGTTGGAGAGCACTGAGAGCTCTCACAACTAATTTCAAATTTTCCATCCTATCATACTTGCGCTTGGTGGTAAAGAAAGTCAAATTGATATTGCCCATGTCATGGTAGACTGTTCCTCCTCCACTTCTTCTCCGAGCCAGTTTTATACCTTCTTCTCTCATCAGAGTCAGATTACATTCCTGCCAAGGATTCTGATGCCTACCAATTACAACAGAGGGAGAATTTCTCCAAAAGAACAGAACTGGCTTGCCTTCTAGATTCATGTGGTCATGGATCCAGTCTTCTACGGCCAGATTTTGATAAACATTACTGGAAAGAGACTCTAAAATGAGCCCACTTTTCACAGTGTTTTTAAAACCAGCTGCCGGAATCTTGAGTTTACAACATAACTGGAAGCAATTCTTCATTGAAAATGGGATCAGCATGCTTTTAAAAATGAGAGAGAAAAAAATTAGTTAACCGAAAAAGGAAAATTAAACTTTCTAGCTATCAATTCTTGGTTATTTAATCCAAAGTAATCTCTAAGTATCTAGTACAATTGCTTTTCATGCCTTTTAGTCTTACCATTAGTCTTTAGTAACTTTACAACAGAGTACACAAAGGAAATAAATTAAGACAGACTACAAACTAATTCAATTCACATTGAATAAGGGCACAGATTTTTCAAACAAGAATTCTGCTGCACATACACATATAATATATCCAAAAGTCAAACAAAATATTTTGAATTCATAGGTAATACATGTTGAATGAGAAAAATGAGAAAACACATATAAGCAAAAACAAGAAAATAAAATAATCTATCATTTCACCACCTGGAGACATAGTTAATGTTTTGGTGGGTAACCATTTTTTTTTCTGTGCATTATATACAACATACACACATACGTTTTCCCCACCAAAATGGAGCCATTCTATTATTTCATTCAACATTAAATATATTGTTATATCAGCTTTAATGGTTGTATAGTAAGAATTCCATGGTCAGATGTACTACTGTTTACTCAGTCTCTCAGCTTGTAACTATAGATTGTTCAAAGTTTTTCTGTGTAACAATATATTCATGAGTATTTCTGTGGAAGCCTTAATTATATCCTTATACTACATTTTACATAATTCCTATTTGACTTTGAGATATAATTTATTAGCAGTATAATTGTTTTATTTAGATCAATATTAAATTAGGATGAATTTTCTGAGGTCAGGGAGAGAGGTAATCAGAATACGCAGGGTTATATGGAAAAGCTGTGAACAAATTCATTATGTTTGGACACTTTACAGACTATTTCTGTTAGCTGTGGTGAAATATTTGGTAGCAAAAGTTGAAAATACAAGCTATAATAACGGACTCTGACTAGCTACAGACTTAAAACAAACCATTCTTTCTAATACTGTATCTCAGGACATTTATACTTTTCCTTTAGGTTGAAGAACTGGGGTAGAATGGGTTATTAAAGTCTATAACTTGGAAAAATTATTTAGTTAAATTTCTTACATGTGTAACTTCTGAGTTACAGAGTCTTTACATTTTCATCATTCTTGATACATTCTTATAAACTGTTCTACAAAAAGGTTGAAGAAATTTATGCTCCCTCTGTCTAGAAAGGTCAGGAAGGACCTATTAGAGGAAGGGATACTTGAATATTTGAACAGGGTCTGAAAATCTGCTGGTGTTTGCCAGGTGGATGGGAGTAGCATATTCCAAGCATATGCAAAGGCAAAAAGACATCTAATAGTAAGGTATGTTTTGGGGACTCCCTCCCCGTGGTTACAGTTATAGTCTTGTAGCTTCACTGAAGCTTATGTCTACACTGTCCTAAGACTGCAATGAAATAACCATTTCTTTGATTAATCAATTTGCTTTTGGTTCTATCTGATTTTGATATATTTCCTCATTCCCACCTTACCTA
>PVIY010011116.1:0-66461 GCA_004026745.1 Myrmecophaga tridactyla | reverse complement strand
TGACGATCGCACCAGATGCCTCAGTTAGGACCGGGGGCAGTAGACCCTAAGGCTGGAGGAACTGATCAGTGCTGTAAATACCGCGGCTGGATAGCAGGGGCAGGCAGTGCTGCTCAGGTCCTCCCTCCCTCCCTCCCTCCTGTCCACCCGCGCACCGTGGGCTGTCTTGCCCTCCCACCTCCCCCTCCTCAGCCCCAACCCTCGCGCTCAGACACCTCTGGGGGGCCGTCAGCACTTGGGGTGTGGGGAGAGAAGGAGCCCAGCAGATAGGGCTCTGACTCAGCCAGGAATTTGTGGCCGTCAGCGCGTTGGAATGGAGACCCAGAGGCAGATGGACCCCGGGCAAACGTCTCCCCCACCCCACTTGACCCCACCGGGGAGGGAGGGACAAATGTGGGGAGCAGGCAGCCCATTCCTGGCCTCCTGAGGCTGAGGGCAGCCCAAGGCCTCTCTTCGTTCCAGGAGGGCTGGGGGGGTGCTCTCCTGGCCGGGCCTGTTAACGGTCTCTGTGGAGTTGCTTGCTTCCTCCGCAGCTGTTTCTGGGAATTGAGGACCATTTGGGGGTAGCCTCTGTGCCTTTTCTTTTCTTTCTTTCATTCTTTTCATTTTCTCGTGTGTTTGTGACCTGTTAGGCCTTGTCACGATTTTGCAGTTGGGGAAATCAAGGCCCAGCTAGGTGGGTGGCCAGATTGGGATTGGTGCTCAGGGCCTTACGACTCAGGGCCCCATGTTTTTAATCTCCAGGCTGTGTGTTTTCCCTTAGATGTGGAGGCACAAGAGAAGTACACCCCCCACCCACTCTCAGTCCCCTTGCCACCCCCCCTGCTCAGACTGCCACCTGCTGGGTTTAAGGTATGTGCAGCCCACCCCGGGCACACAGAGTTGAATTGTTCCCCCCATATAGCCCACTGCGGCCTAGAGATGGGAACGCTGAGCAAAATGTAGGGCTCCCTTCCCCGCTGTCCTGTGTGGCTTCCTAGTGAACACGTGTGTGAGCAGCTGCTGGCTGCTCCAGGCGCCCAGGGAAGTCCGTCCCTGCATCACAGTCTCGGGCACTTCCCCTGCCCGTGTCTCCCAGGAACTCACGGGTGGGCTAAAGGGCCTGCGCTTTGATTGGGCCTCTCCCCCTGCCCCATCTCTCCAGCCAAATAGCGCATCCTGTTACACTTCCCTCCTCACTGGTACTAGTCACTGGTGCTTGGTGGGCTTCAGGCAGTGCCCCTTTGTATACAACAGCTCTGCCTTTTGTCAGAATTTCCAGTGCTTCTGATTGTGGCTAGTAGGAAGGGCCAGTGAGATGCTGAGCATGGAGCACAGCTGAAGTGAAGTCCTTAGAGCAGAGAGGTTGGCTGAGCAGAGAGGGGTGGGAACTGGCTGGGGCCAGGTGGGGTGCTGGCAGGCTCTTCTTCCCCCAGGGCAAGGGCCCCAGATAGGGCATCTCCCACGGTGCAAAAAGCTTCTTCCTGCTCCCTCCTTTCTCCCTTTTCTTCCTTCAGGTCTCTCCTCCCATTCCCCTGGTCCTCTCCCTCTGCCTTCCTGCCACCTGCTCCCAATTCCAGGTAGCCAAGGCCTCCCCTGCTACCAGGGCTCAGGGCACCATTGTCCCTCCTCACACCACCTCCTGGCCCCACGGCCACTCTTCCCAGGCCTCCTCAGGGCAGCGTGCCAGGTGAAACCTGCCCCCCTCCGCCCCCACAGCTCCAAGGAACCCAAATGTGAGAGCCTAGGTTGGGGGGCCAGAGACCCCAGCAAGGTTGCTAGTGCAGCTTAAGAGACAAGAGTGGGTCCAAGTCCCAGCTTGATGATTTAGTACTGTGTGACCTTGAGCAGCTGGCTTCGCTCCACTGAGCCTCAGTTCAGCCATCGGTGAGTTGAGGGAATAACAGTACTTACTGCAAGAGTTCCCATGAGGATTGGATGAGTCAGGACCTAGGAAGGAGGCTCTGCCAGGGTCAGCTGCACCAACCCTGCCCCTGCCCCTGCCCCTGCCCCTCCTCTGATAGTTTTCATTGCTATTTGAAAGCACCCCCCCCCCCCCACTCTTCTCAAGGGTCCTCGAGACGTTCTCTCTGGGATGTGGTGGGACCCAGGGCGATTCTGTGTTCTAATCCAGGCTCGGCCTGGTACGTGCCTTGTGGCCTGGGACAACTGACTTGCTCACTCTGTACCTCAGTTTCCCTAACTGTAAAATGAGGGTCACAACACTGCCCGTCTTACGGGCCTATATGAGTTGAAATGAGTGACGGCACTCCCAGCTCCTCATGGGCTCTCCTTCCTCAGGGTAGTCCAAAGGCATCTGCTCCTGAATTGATTGTTCATTCATTCATTCAAAGAAGGAGCCTAGCACAGTGCTGCGAGCCAGGCCCCCAGGCTGTGTGGGTCCCCACCCCAGCCTGCCACCAACTTCCTGGTGGCCACTAGGGCCGCAGTATCCTCTCTGGTCCTCACTTGCCTCCTCTGTAAAATGGGGGTAGGAAGAGTCCCTAATCCGTGGGGTTGTGTTGAAGGAAGAGAGTTCCCGTATGTAGAGGACGAGCTGGGCCCTCGGGCAGCGCCCTGAAAGCGTTGGGCATTATCATGGCTTATTTGGCAAGTCTTTCAATGTGGTTTGTATGCCAGGAAAGCAGCGACAGGCATCCTGGGAAGCTTGGCCCAAAGGCAGAGGCAGGGTGGGGTTTTCCCGCCTGCCCTAAAGGCTAGGAATTTCTTGAGCGGACAGTGGGGAGCCATTGAAGGCTTTTGGGCCATGGAGCAACCCACGGCCAGGCTCCACGCTCCTGTAGCTTGTCCTGACAGCTGGGCAGGCAGAAATGGATTCAGGACTGGGGAGGGGGCCATCATAGCGTCAGGGGAGAGTTGGTGAGAGTGTGAACTGAGAGGCAGGTGGGGGTGGCTGGGCAGGGGAGGGAGTGCTTTTGGATCCTGGGTGTGGGCTGGTAGCCAGGGGTTGGGATTGGGGTACCAAGCTGGAGGGACTGTCCAGGAGCGATGTCCAGGCAGAAGGGCCCAGACGACAGCCCCAAGGAAGGTGCCATGCAGGGGGAGGCCCCTGAACCAGATTTGTGCAAAGGACCAAATGTTCCTGGCATGAGGGTGGGGTGGGCCCTGCCCTTGCACAGGCTGCCCAGATCCCCTCCTTGGGGCCCAGCCTGGATCTGCTCTGAGCGAGGCACAGCCAAAGCTGATGAGAGGGTTGTTCCCCAGACCCATAGTTCTGAACACTGGAGGGCAGGCAGTGGTGCTGGCAGCCTGTGGAAGAGGTGTGAACAGGACGGGATCCCTGGGGCCCAGGGTGGGGTCACTCTGCAGCCCTGTGAGGTACTCCCGAGTTACTGTCACTGGCCCTTATCCTCACTTGAGGATGGTCAAGCCAAGACAGGGTAAGGTGCTGGTGAGAATGGAGGGAATTTGAACCCAGATCTGCAGGAGACCCTGCTTTCCTCTGTGGGCGTCTTCTTTGTGTTAATAGATGTGGCTTGCATAGAATAAGTCGGGGGCTGGGCCCTTGGGTCATGCTGGGGGCCATACAGAGGGGAGGGCCAGACCTGGGGGCCGGGAGCCAAGCTAAATACTTGTCAAATGAGAACCAGTGATTTGGGAGTGCCAAGCCAGTTCTTGTTCCTGGCCAGCCTTGGAGGAGCAGACGGATATTGAGTGGTTGTAGAGGAAGCACACTGCCAGAGGCGGGGACACGTCACGGGAAGTTGGGGCTCAGTGTGGTCTCCTTCATCTTGATAGGGGCTGACCTCGGCACAGGGGTGAGTTCCCCATTGCTGGAGGAATCAAGTGGGACCCGGAACCCGGTGGCCTCTGTGTCCTACCCATCCCTTGGCCTTCCAGTCCCCGGGAGTGGGTCATGTCCCTGCAAACCCTTGAACAGCAGTGGCCACCTCTGGCCCCTGGCCCCACCCCGTCTGGAGCTCAGGAAGGCATGTCACCCTTGGCCAGCGCAGGAAGAAGGAGGGGAAGCAGAGGGTCAGCGGGCGTCCGTCCCATGCCGCCCCAGTCCCAGCCCGCGGCGACATCAGCAGGAAGTGGGAGCGGGCAGGCCGAGCGTGTTCATGTCTCAAGGTTATGTAACATTTGGCATCGCTGTCTTCTCCGAGGTTTTTCCTCTCCCTCCTTGTGACCGAAGGTTTACCCTTTCCTCCCATCTGTGGATCCAGGCCTGGGGGCTCAGCTTCTGGGTTTTTCAGTGTCTCCATCTCAGCCCAGGCCCAGCCTTGCCTTCTCTTTCTCTAGGCTGCACAGACCTCAGTGTCTGGAGGGAGATGGTCCAAGCAGGGAAGTATTTGAACCTGGTGGTGTTCAAATCTGGGCTCCTCAGCTCATGAGCTGTGTCGTCTTGGACAGGTATCTTTGGCCCTCTGAGCTGGTGTCTTTGAGTCTCAAGTTCATTCTCCCAAATAAGTAACTACTGATACTCTATTGTATGCCACGTACTGTTCTGGGTGTGCTGAGAATACATTTGTAAACAGACAGAGCTGGCGTTCCAGTACCATACAAGTTAACACGCAAATAATTTCAGATTTTGTTATGAACGTGATATAATATAGGAAATAGTGAGAAGTGACTGGTAGGTAGGCTGGGGCTTGGCTAACTGGCTAATTTAGGTGTGGTGGTCAGGGAAGACTTCTCTGAGGGGGTGATATTTGAGCAGAGCCCTAGAAGTAAGTCATGGTGATATCTGTGGGAAGGGAATCCCAGGCACAGCCAGTGCAAAGAGCCTGTGGCCAAAGCAGACTTAGCATGTTTGCACAAGGAGGCCAGTGTGGAAGAGGTGAATGGGGTCCAGGTCTAGAAGAACATGAGGGGCTGTCTGGGAGCAGGGAGGACTTGGGGCGGGGGGGACAGTTATTCCAAGGGTTTTCAGAAGCCCAAGGACTTGAAACAGGGGCTTCACACCCTGCTGTTCAGGGCAGCTGTGCCGATCCCAGTGAATTGATACCTAAAAAAGCACTTGGCACGTAGTAGGTGCTCAGTAATTGTCAACCCTGGTTCTCAGTAACAGTATTGCCGGCATCCCTGGTCCCGAGCGCACCTCCTACTGCTGGGCCATGTGTGTAGGGATGGGGTATGATCCCTGACCCTGAGTCCCAGCTTCATCCATGCCAGCTTGCTGCCCTAACCACCCCATGGCTTTGGCTGTTGGGTCTCAGTGGCTTCCCCAGGAGGTCCTGCATCTCAGCCATGCCCACGGGAAGCTCCAAGCATTCCCCTGTTGGTCCACACACTGCCCATCTGCCCACCCAGTTAGGGAGGCCTCCCGCCCAGCCCTGGGGTCGTGCTGAAAATCGATGGGGGAAGAAGGGGACCCTCGGCTATACCCACAGAACCCACATGCCCCTCAGCTTTCTAGCATCACCTCAAGCTCGGGCTCGAGCTGAGGTCCTTCCGTCCTGGGAGCCGCTCCTGGGTGGGGCACAGTGGGCGAGCAGGTGCTTCCTTTTCCCTCTTGCATTCGGAGCTGCTGTTCTCAGAGGCTCCCCATTTGCTCAGGAAGAAGGCAGGACATGAAGTAGTCCCACCCCCAGGCTGGGGCTTGTGGACAGCGCACCTGAGATCCCCCCTCCCGCCCCCGCCCCCTCCTCTCTGGGGAGATTGTCCCAGAGAGTGGGCTGCCCCATGGTTTGATGTAGGGTGGCTTTTTCTGGGTATCAAGAAGCATCTGGGGTGGGGGCTTCATGAAGAATTGACAGCCCCTCTGGGAAGGTCATCAGTTCCATCTTCTTCCTTGGAGACCCCAGAGGGCTTAGGCTGTGACCCCTCCTGCCACACCGTCTGCATTGGATGGATGCCTTCTTAGGGTCCATTCCCCAGTCCCCTCCAGACCTGCAGCAGGCACTCCCTCCACACACACTGTGACTCCTGCTGCTGATGGCTGTGAGCAAGCCTGGCAGGGCTGTTCTACACTGCCACTTAGCACCAATCAGCAGGCGCGTTCTCAGCCCTCTGCCTGGGGAGGAAAGAGAGACGCCCCTGACATCTCTCCTGACAGTCTGGATAGACACCCAGGGAGAGACAGGAGGTGTCAGAGGACAGTTTGATATTTGTGCCAAGCTGGGAGCATGCACACCTGGCTCCAGGCTGTGGGGAGCAGGGGCTACCAGGGATCGGGTAGGGGTGGCCAGGCAGGGAGAGGCTCGGCAGCACAGGCCACCTTTCAGTCCTCGTTCCACTGGGGCCTTTGCCTTGAGCTCTTCCACCCAGGGCATTCTCCCCCAGCCCTTCTCTGCTCTACTCACTGTGCCAAGAGGCCTTTCCTGACCATCTCTCCAAGGTTGCCTGCTGCCCCCGCCCTCTCTGCTACCCCTCCCTGTTTGATCCTCTTCGTAGTCCTGGTCTCCACCCCACCATCTAACTTTGTAAGAAACTGTCACGCTGAATTCCAAAGGGGTGGACCGTTGTGCAGTCCACCAGCAGTGAGTGCGAGTTCCTGTTGCTCCACATCGTTGTCAGCGTCTGGTGTTGTCAGGTTTTGGATTTGGGCCATTCTCACAGTGTATGGTGGGATCTCCCTGTAAACGCACAGTTCCTGATGACATAGGATGTGAGTATCTTTTCATGTGCTTATTTGCCATCTGTGTATCTTCTTTGATGAGGTGTCTGTTTGGATCTTTTGCTCACTTTTTAATATATATGTATTGATATACACTTTAAAATATATGAATATCTATTTATTTAGTGAAGTTTTAGGTTTACAGAAAAATCATGCATAAAAATGTAGAGTTCCTTTTTATTCCCTCCCTCCACCACACACACACACACACACACACGCACGCACGCACACACAATTTTTCCTTTGCTTTAGTTTGGTACCCTTGTTAGAATTGATGGGAACAATGTTGTCATAATTATAATTGTCCTAAATCTATGACAGCCATATTTGATGTGCTACCGACTTAACTTCAATCGCATGTACCAACACTGAGGCTCCCTCAACCTTTTTGTTCTACTTATTACAATTTATGTCTTTATGCATTGTCTGTTCCAAGCCATAGGTCTGTCATTGCTTTTTATGCATTTGCATTTTAGAACCTGGTAAGAAGTAAGCAGTGGAGTTAACATACCAAAAAACCACAATAAAGTAGCCTTGGCATTTTTAATTACCCATATGGTTACCGCTGCCGGGGGTCTTATTTCTTTATGACACTGGAACCACTATTGCATGACCCTTCTCTTTGGCATTGCTCGGAGGGCAGATCTAGTGGTGATGAAATCCCTCAGCTTTTTTTTACCTGGGAATGTCTTCCTCTCTCCCTCATTTTGGAAAGACAGTCTCACCAGATAAAAAATTCCTGGTTGGCAGTTGTTTTCTTTTAGTACTTAAATATTTTATCCTACTGCATTCTTGCTTCTGTGAGTTCTAATGAGAAATTGGTGGTTCATCCTCTTGGGGACTCCCTTTACATACACTTCACTTTTTTTTTTTTTTTTTTTTTTGACATGGGCAGGCTCTGGGAATCAAACTCAGGTCTCCAGCTCAGCAGGCGAGAATTCTTGCCATTGAACCACCATTGCGCCACCCAACACTTCACTTTTTTCTTGTGGCTTCCAGAACTTTCTCCTTATCCTTGGCATTTGTTAGTCTGACTGTGTCTGGGCATCATTCTCTTGGAGTTTATCCTGTTTTGGGGTCATTGGGCTTCTTGAATTTGCATATTAATGTCTTTTGTTAAGTTTGGGAAGTTCTTTGTAATTATTTCTTTGAGTATTTTTCTGTCCCTTTCTCTCTCCTCTTGGGGCTCCCATAATGCATATATTAGCACACTTCATGGTGTCCTACAGGTCTCTTTTTTTCATTCTTTTTTCTTTCTGGTTTTCAACCAGAATCATTTCAGTTGTTTTATCTTTGAGTTCACTGATTATTTTTTCTGCCCCCTCCAGTCTGCTGTTGAAACCCTCTGAGGAATTATTCATTTCAGTTATTATGGTCTTCATCTCCTGTGTGTCTGCTTGGTTCCCTTTAAAATTTTCTATCTTTTACTGAGATTTTCACGTTGTTCATTCATCATTTTACTAATGTCCTTTAGTTCTTTCTCCTTGTTTTCCTTTATCTCCTTGAGATAAAAATTTTTTTTTTTAAGTTTTTGTCCTGTACATCCAAAGTCTGGTCTTCTTTGTTGAGGGTTTCTCAATTTTTATCTTGTTCCTTTGAATGGGCCATCATTTCCTCTTTCTTTGATTTGTTGTCTTTAGTTGCACACATGGATTTTAATATTTTAATGTGTTAACTCTGGGATGTAGTCCCTGAGCTGTCTGTTCCTTAAGTTGTAGCCAGTATGACAGAGATTTCCTTGAGTGTCAAGAGCCAACAAAAACAAGCAAACCAAAGCAAAAACCACCTTTTACAGTCTTTGCAAATTGGCTCTGCATGGGCTGGTGTTCTTCAAAGTTTAGCCTGCCTATCAAAAAGATCAGTCCTGGACAGAAGTAAAGTACAGGGACCTCTCCATCTCTGCTGAACCTGTGTCTTGTCCTGGGCTTGGGTCTCTTCAAGAGCCTTAGGAATTCCCCAGTTACAGGAATTTGCATGCCCTTTCTACTTCCTGTGAAATAGACACACACACACCCCTTCCAACCACAAACACATACACACTCCATTTTATGTCTTAAAGCATTTCCGAGTAGGTGAGCCAGAGAGGAGTCAGGGAGGGAATATCAAGGGTGCCATGAGCTTCTGCTCCCGTGTTCAATGCTGTGCTTTCTTGATCTGGTATGCATCCAGTTACTGCAACCTTCCACCTGTGTTTTAGAGTCTTAAGGAAGATGGCTCTGCCAATTTTCACTAGTTCAGAGATTCTGTGGGGAAATGGCCACCTGGAGCATTTCATGCCACCTTCTTGGCCCTGACTTCTGCTGTTTTTAAATTAAGTTTGTTTGTTTTCTTACCCTTGAGTTTTAAGATTTCTTTGTATATTTTAGATATGTGTCCTTTATCAGATATATGTGCTTTGCAAGTATTTTCTCCCCAAGTTGTGGCTTGTCTTCGCAATTGCTTAACAATATCTTTTGCAGAGTGGAGGTTTTTAACTTTAATGAAGTTCACCTTTTCAATTTCCTTTTTCATGGATCGCACTCTTGGACTTGCACAGAAGTCGTCACCAAACCCAAAGCCACCTAAATTTCCTACTTCCTCTGAATTGATGTGTGTGTTGCCAGCCTTCCTGTGTAGGAGCCCATTGAGGGCAGGTGGTCTTGTCTGTTTTGTTCATTGCTGGTCCTTAGCAGCTGCACAGGGTCTGGCACCGATTAGGTGCTTTGTAGAGAACTGGGATAAAATGGACTTCCCAAGCTAGCCTGGCCCCCCAGGCTCGGCGGGGGCAGAGGAGAGGTATAAGGAAAAGGTCATCTTGCTTCTGCGCTTTCATACTGACCGAGCCTGGCAGGGTGTCCTGGAGTGTGTGGACTCTGCTCTGGCTGGCAGAGTAGCCGGAGCAATCCTGGAGGCCCTTCAGGCAGAGGCATGTTCCCAGAAGGATGTCAGGGCCATGGACAGGCCATAGTGGGCCCAGGGAGTATTTGGGTCGCAATGGAAGGATAAAACCCTTGGTAAAAATAACCCCTGGCGAGTCTGGCTGCTGTTGCAGGGCGCGAGCAGGGGAAGGTCTCCCTCGGGGCCAAGTGGCCGGGATTGCTGTCCTTCGCAGCTGTGCTGAGTCCTCAGGCACAGGGAGTCCCTAGGCTGACAGCCCAGGCCCTGACCTGCCACTGTCCCTGTGCTCTAGGAGAAGGAGAGGAACGCACGGAGGAAAAAGAAGAAAGCACCAGCCGCAGCCAGTGAGGAGGCCACCTTCCCACCCGTGGTAGAGGACGAGGAGATGGAAGCGTCGGGCGTGAGTGGAAACGAGGAGGAGATGGTAGAGGAGGCCGAAGGTGAGGGCTGGAGCTGGCCAGAGGCGGGCTAGCGGGCCTGGCACCGGGGAACGAGGGCGTGGCAGCAGCTGACATCAGCAGCCTCCCCTGCCCTAAAACAACCGGGTCCTTCCTCGGTGTGGCCTTGGCTGCCGTGGGGGTGAGAACATCCCTTGGCACAGGTTTGCCTGTGACGATGATGATGGTGATGTTAGCAATAGTAGCTCGCTTCCCAGTACCAGGCACTGCTCTCCGGCTCCCGGTCCCATCCAGTTCTCCCGCCCCATCGTGAGTTCTGGCTCAGGCTGGGGCACGTGTCCACCAAAGCCTGGCCAACGCGTCCTGTCCTGCCCTCAGGTCTGGTGTCACATTTTAGAAAACAATTAATTTTGAAGGTGAACCATCTTCTAAGACTATGGCTTTAAGTAGACCCAACCTGTTGGTTGATAAATATTTCAAAAGTTAGATGATTACTTCTAGTGCTTTCTCTTACTCCTGAGTGTCCCAATTTGGATGATGAATTGACAGTCACTTTAATTATTGTCCCTGTTTTAAATATGGGGAAACTGAGGCTCAGAACAGTCAAATGTCTTGGCTCAGGACCCTTAGGTATCACGCATTTGTATCGTCTTCACCTTTCTTAGATGATTCTCCCACCACGTCAGCACTGCTAGAGAGCGTGAGCAATGCTCTAAACTGTGCTGGCAGTTCTGCCCATGACAGTAAGCACGGGTTTGAGCTGTGAGACGAGGATTTCAACCACATGAGGGTGTTCCCTTAACTTTAGAGCCCAACCTGTGTGATAAGTGTCTTTATAGACCCTGGGATTAAACATGGGCTGTTCATCTCCAGACCCTGCACTTCTGATCACTAATTAGTCCACTTTTGACCCTCCACCCCACCACCCACACTTCCCTTTCCCCTCAAGGATGAAGCTGGGTCTAGACCTTCCCCCAGTAGCATGATATCCCCAGAGACCCCAAGCCCTGCCTAGCTAATGTCTCTGCCTCTCCTTCCGTCTCCCTGGCCCGAGCAGTCCTAGCTGAGCCCCCGACTTTGTGGTAAATGGAACCTCTATTTTCTCCCGCCACCTGTCTGGGCTCTCTTCCTGTTGACCTGTTTGCCTCTGGCACCTTGTTTAAACTCCCCAGCTTCTGCCAACGTGGTGAAGGAAGGTGTGAGCCAATTCCCTCATTCTGTAAGCCAGGCCTGCAAATAAATACAGATTCTACCATCCTGCAGGATAGCCTGAATCCCACTTCCTGGCTGAAAAATGGAAAACTGGGCCACTCGGTTACTGTTGTCTCCAGCTGGGGTTGGCTCTGGGGTCATGAGTCTGGTCTCCTGGCCAGCTTTGGGTTTTCCAGGCCAGATCTGACAAAGGGTGGCCAGTGTGTGCAGGAGGAGAAACCCATTCCCGTGTTTAAATGTCCTCCAGGATGCCAGTGTGGGCCGGAGGCAGGCTTGGTGGGGAAATTAAAGGAAGCCAGTCTTTAGCTCAGTTTTAAAATGAGAGCAGACACTTGCTAGCAAAAGGGCTGTGTGGCAGTGAGCTCCACATCACTTTTGTAGGGCTCCCGTCCCATTTGGGTGAATGAGGGCCATTCTGTCCTGGGTTGGGGGGTGGGGTGGGGCTGGTAGGCCAGAGGCCCCTGTGGTTTCCTTGTAGCCCTCCCTGGTGGCCCTGGACAGGTCGAGACCAGTAGTGTAGATGATCCCACGCAAGCATCTTGGCACCCACCTTGCAGCTCAGGGCAAGGGAGCCATTCGCCTAGAGTGGCACTGCTCCTAGCAGGTATGCCAGTCCACCCAGCAGTTGCTGTGTGACCTTCAACCTGTCAGTCCATGTCTCTGCCATCAAATGGACCTGTCTTTCTTGTGCCCCCAAATTCATGAGGCCAGGATGCCCAGCTGAGAGATCCATGTCCCAGTCCTAGCAGAGACCTGATAGGCTGTTTTGAACCTTAGAGAGCTCCTGAGAGGCTGCCTGGAGGAGGGGTGGCCTGGTAGAGATGTCTTGGATGTGGGTGACTGTCCAGTGGGATCAGGCGCTTGGTGGGCTGGGAGTGCCATACCAGTATGGGCTGGGAGTACGACTACAAGGAGTGGGAATGTGCTGCTGGGGGACCAACGCCACTCCGATGGAATGTTCCAGAAGACCTGGCCAGCCCCCAGCATCACCACAGATCCCTCCATAGAGATGCGCAGCAAGTGCTTTGTTGCACCCAGAGTGGGAGGAACCCATTTGGCCCACCAGTGTCTCTAGTAATAATAACAGTTGTCAGAATAACAACGGCCATAAATTGATTTTTATGTTCCCTGGAGTTCTATGGAGTAGGTGCTGTCGTGACTCCCATTTTACAGATAGGAAACTGAGGCACAGAGGTGACCTGATGTCACACTGCTGGTCTGATTGGGGTCCCAGATTCTGACTTGGAAACCCCGTGGGTGTACAGGAAGAGGAACTACTTTGTGAGCCCCTCCTGTGCACTAGGCTCTGTGCAAAGCCCCTGTCCTGTGTTCGGGGACCAGTAGTTGTCCAGGTGGGGACAGTCAGCAGTGTCAGCATCCCTTGGAACTTGTTAGAATGCTGATTCTCGGGCCCCACCCACAGCTCCCGAGTCCTACATGCTTTGGGGCTGGGGCCCAGCACTCTGCTCTCCCAGTCCTCTGGGCGATCCTGGCATGTGCTGCAGCCTAAGAGCCTCGGCTGTGAACAAGCATCCTGATGCCCAAGAGAGCGAGGCCTTAGCCACCCCTGTTGTCAGAAGAAGCCGAGGCTCCGGAGGTGAAGTCGCTGTCCATGAGCTGCAGCGTGGGCCTCCGCACGTTCTGTTGTCGGCCTGGGTTGGAGCGGTGGACACTCGACTTCAGGGCACAGGCACTGGATTCTAATCCCAGCTCGCCTCCTCCCTGCTGCTTTGTGGCCCTGGGCAAGTTACTTCCTTTCTCTGCCACTCTGTTTCCTTCCCTGCAAATGGGGGGTGATAACTGTTCTGAGCCCAGAGGCTCTTGAGGCATAAAGGGGTCCCGTGTGTGAAGAGTCGCACATAGGGCGCCACACCCCCAACCCTTTGTTGTTGGTATCTCTTCTGGAAGCAGTAGCCTCTGCCAGCCTGGTTCTGTTTCTGAGGAAGGAGACAGAGGTGGGCAGCCCCAAAAGCCTCTCCCTATAGCCTTACCTGCCCCTGAGGTCAGGGCCTAGAGACAGCCTGGGAGCCTAGAGCCAGAGAAGGCCAGTGTCTTGTCCAAGGTCACCCAGGAGTAGTCAAGACTCACTTCTTACCCTAAAGAATCCCTTTATCTGCTAGTCATGGATGGGCCCAGTGGCAGGAATGCTGTGGTCCCCCTAGCTGCTGAGGACCTCAGAGCTTGGAGGACCAGGGCCCATCCCTCTGAGGATGACGGCTATCGGGCAGGGTGGGCTGTGCAGCCAGCGGAAGCTCCTCTGTGCTCCCCTGCTACCTGCTGAGCTTCTGGGCCCAAGAAGCTCTGCCAGCCCTGCCTTTCCACATCTGCCTCCTACCTCCCCTCCCCTGCTTCTTGCCGCCACTTTGCTTCTAACTTTTCTCTAACTTCCTTCCAGCCTTACGTGCCTCTGGGAATGAGGTGCTCAGAGGGGAGTGCGGTGCCCCAGGTAGGGATGTGGCTGGCTGACCTGGGGGTGGGAGGGCTCAGGCCGGGGAGGGCATCCCATGGTTCCCGTCCTCCATGAGGGGCCTCCCTTCCTGAGCGTGCCTCTAACTGCGAGGACCACTGTCTGTGCTGCTGCTGCTGCCTCTCTTCCCCTTTGCAGCTCAGTGTCTGTTCCCTATGCTGTTCCCTGGTGTGCTCGCGCAGATCACAGTGCCCAGCCAGAGTGTTTTGTTGATTTTCACTAGCATTTCTGCCTGTGCCTGTTAGCTGGTTAATTTCTGTAACCGCAAGTACAGAGACTTTAGTAAAAATGGGAGAAATTGAGTCTCAAAGAGGTTACCAGGAATACTATTAAGGCTAAAGTGCCAGGACTGGTGCCCAGGCCCCCTCACCCCGCTACATTCCATCAGTACTTCCCATGCACCTGCCATAGACAAGGTTCCTGGGGCGAGAGAAGGAGAGTGCAGTTTGTGCCACTTTCCTGGCTGTTTTTACACCGTCACCTCCTGGTGCCAGTGGTGACATGAGAAGGTTGGGTAGACCTGAGGCCTTCGCTCTGTGCCAGCATTCTCACTCTCTTATTCAACCCTGTGCTCTAAGAGCTGATCTACACTGCACAGACGAGGAGACCAGGGCCCCAAGGGTAACCTGTGTTTCCCACTGCTGTGCAGCCAACGAGGGGCAGAAGCAGGGTTGGCGCTCAAATGAGAACGAGGAGACCGTGGGAACAGAGGCCTCTGCCCATAGCCCATGCCAGCCGCCCATGTCCCAGGGGCTGGACATTAATGAGGCACCTGAACTCCAGGGTCACCGTGGGGAGGAGGCAACTGTACAAGCAAGGGGAGACCTAGTAGGAAGGGGCTGGGCTGTGGGATGGACCACCAGGCAGGGGCTTCCCAGGCAGGTAGGAGCCTCAGACATCTGGGATACACGGGGCCTGGGCCCAACTGAGGGGCCAGGCGTGACTTCCACCCCGGCAGCACCCTGCCCGCATGGCTGCCCCCCATCACCATTCACCCCGTCTTGGCTCTTTTCCCCCAGCTGCTGTCAACAACAGCTCGGACACCGAGAGCATCCCCTCCCCCCACACTGAGGCCTCCAAGGACACTGGGCAGAACGGGACCAAGCCCCCGCCCACCCTGGGCACTGACGGACCACCCCCTGAGCCACCCACCCCACCGCCTGAGGACACCCCGGTCCCCACCGAGCCTGCCCCAGCCCCTGAAGCCACTGGCCTGCCCACACCCCCACCAGCGTCCCCATCACCCCTTGCCCCCCCTCCTGTGGTCCCCAAGGAGGAGAAGGAGGAAGAGGCTGTGGTGGCCCCCCCACCCGAGGAGGGGGAGGAGCAGAAGCCCCCTGTGGCAGAAGAACTGGCAGCGGGCGTGGGTAAGACGGAAGACCCTGGAGAGGCGCCAAGGGATGAGCCCACCGTCAAGAGCGAGTGCGAGGAGGTGGCTCTGGACAAGGCCGGCAGCATGGAGCCCAGTGCGGAGCCCATGCCCGAGGGGCCTGTCAAGGTGGAGAAGAAGGAGGGTGGTGGTCCCGGCAGCAAACCCGCCACGGCCAAGGGCTCAGGCGCCCCCCAGGACAGCGACTCCAGTGCCACCTGCAGTGCCGACGAGGTGGATGAGCCTGACGGGGGCGACAAGAACAGGTGAGCAGGTGGCCTGGTGGCCCAGGCCAGGCAGGAGGCGCTGGCTTCCCATGTGTTCATCCCACACTTGCTCCCGAGCACCAAGTGTATGCCAGCACAGCCACAGAATAGTCGACTCTGCCCTTGGGGGGCAGGCGCCGTGCACATGGGGAAAGGGCCGGGAGTGGGGACTCCAGGGAGCTGAGCTCCAGACAGAGGAGGAGACACCCATGGAGAAGGAGACAGCCACGGCAAGATCTAGGGGGAGGGTGCGCCAGGCAGCGGGAACGGCACGTGCAAAGGCCCAGAGGCGGGCACTACTAGGTGTGAGCTGAGAACTGACAAGAGTGGAGTGAGGGGAAGGGTGGGAGGAGCTGGCGATGCGACTTGGGTCCCCTCCAGCGTCTGGAGGGGTGGTGGCTGCGTCACTCTCAGTGCCACGGGAAGAACTTGAACTTCGTTGCTGAGAGGCCAGGTTGGGATTTACGGTCTGAAACCGTCCCTGGGACCCCTGGGCGGTGTGGGTCTCCTGGTGGGGAGAGAGGCGGCAAAGGGCTCGGGCAGCGCAGGGGAGGAGAGAAGCAGACAGATTTGAGAGACTGAAGGCACTTCCTGTTCCACGCACCGGGGCCCACACTGTGCCCAGGCCCTCTTGGGAGGAAGAGGTTCTTGGGGAGTTCTCCTTCTCTGGGGTCACCTGGGCCCCAAAATATCAGAGCTTTGTCCCTCCCCTCTCCTACCTGTCTTTACTCCTGGTGTGGGGTGCCTGTTGCCCCCGCTTCCCCACCTCAGCCCTGGGAACTGGATTTTAACCGTTGTCAGCACAGATGCTTCCGGAACCTGATGCCCTTGCCCAGAACAAAAGTGCACACGCCCAAGTGAGGGCCATACCCGGGTGGCCGAGGGCGGGGCCGCTCCCTGCTCACATCTGGACGCTGGAGGGATTGTTTTCTAGTGAGACAGGCGGGTCATTTTTATTTTGACTGAAAACAGTGTGGTCTGTTTTCTTCTCTTGCCTCTCTTGGAAAAGTTCAGGGCAGAGCAAAAGGAAGGAAAATCTGACCTTCAGATCCGACTGGTTCACAGGGAGCCCTTCCTTTGCTTCGTGACCCCCCTTTGGGGCTCTTTGAAACAGTCAGTTCCAGGACAGTTCATGTGAAAATCGGGTTCATTCGGATGTGCCCGGGTCTCTGTGCTCCACAAAAGGAGGCAGGCCTGCGCAGACCTCTGCTTCCTGTGCCTGGGGTCCCTGAGATCCCCGCTGGCAGGAACCCTACCCCGGGTGTGGGTGAGAAGCAACCAGCCTGGCGGTGGCCCTTTGATAGGGAGAAACCTGGCCAGCAGGTTTCAGAGGACGCAGCGTCCTGAGTTCCCTGCCTGGTGGGTAGCTCGGAAAACAGTGTTCATGTTTGGCTCAGCCTGCTGGGGAGGGCGGGCAGCCAGGGGCTGGCTCATCTGCTCACCCTTTATTCCTGGATGTTATAGTCAGGGCTGACGGGCCCCCCCACCCCCACTGCTGGCTGCAGGACAGTGTCATGGAAATACACATTTCTGCCTTAGCAGGAAGCTTCTGAGCTCACGGGTACCTCCCTGCTGAGTGGGGAGCCTGCCCAGGCTCAGAGCTGGGAGGCACGGTCACTTTCTGGGCACTCGGAGCCTCTCACCTTCTCCCCTAACATCCCCACCCAGAGACCTGTCCTTCCCTCCCCTAGCTGGGTCTGGCTTCCATCTACCCTCTTGCCTGAATCTCCAGCATTTTCCCCTCGGGAAGCCGGAGGACTGGGCTGGGAGTCAGGACACCTGGCCTGTCACGCCCTCGTTGACCGGGACTGCCTCCCCACCCTCAGGGCTGGCCTTGCCCTCTCAGCGAGTGTGGCTGGACCCGGGCCAGCCTGCTGACCTCTTCCTCCTGGCTGCTGGCCCGCTACCTCTCCCTCCCCCAGCCGCAACCGCGCAGGGCCAGGCGGGCGCCGGAGGACGCAGGCGAGATGCGTCAGAGCCCGCCCTGGCAGCCGGGCCTGGGCCTCCTGGGAAGGGCCTGCAGGACGGGTGGGTCCCCGGGCCCCCCCGCGTCCTGGCTGCCCGCCCCCTGCCCTTGCTCCCGCCGCTGCGCCCAGCAATGGCCACGCTGCGGCTCTGGACAAACAGAAGGTGGCTCTCATCCTGGCCCCTGCCTGGTCCTGATGAGGTGGGGAAAGGGGAATATCGCCTCCTCCTTTTTGCTCTCTAGCACTTTCTGCAAGGCAGCCCCACCCAAGGGTTTTCTTGGCAGGCGACCAGAGATTATGGCTCTGATCTCAGAGTGCCAGGCTGCTCGTCCCTGTCCGTTTCCCAGAGAAGGTACCTGGTGCTTCTGGCAGGGTCAGGAGGAGAAGGCTTCATCCCACACCTCAGTTTCTCATCTGTATGCCGGGTGTGAAGACCCCCATTTGGTTGCCTTCTTGTGGGAATAATGGAGTGAATAGCCATAAAATGCCAGCCAATGCCAGCCACAGTAGATGCTCGATGAAGAGTTTGCTGCCCTCCCTTGAATTTGCTTTAGGAACCCCCAGAGTGCCCTGCAGGAGGTGCTCTCCATTCCCTAAATGATCGATTGTGGGCCCGGGAGACACGGGGCATGGACAGGCGAGACCCTGGCTCGGGCGCTTGCGTCCTGGTGAGAGCAGCCTACAGGAAATGTGTGATAAGTGTATGAAGGACAGCGGGGGACAGAGAGGGGCCGTCATTCACCTTCTCCCTCAACCGGCAGGTGACACCGAAGGGTGACTGGAGCCCACCATGGAGGGAGAGCTGGCCAGCAGAGGGCATGGACCTTGGGGCCTCTTGGATTCATGCTCACTGGGCAGCAATGAGCCCATGGGTGGCACAGGGTGACGAGGGGCCTGGGACCTTGTTAGCCAGGATCTTGCTGGTGGGATTTGATGGAGGAAATCAAATTTCCCTGATTTCCTCCCTGCAGATCCCTGACCCCAACTCCGCCCTCCCCCGGTAATGAGATTATATCACTGCTGTCTTTAGTCCTGCCCCTATGTTCCCTTTGTTTGAGCTCTCCTGCAGCAGGGCGTGGCTGCTGTCAGCTGTTTTCCAGGTGAGGGGTCTGTGACCCAGGTGGGTGGATTAAGGTACCACCAAGAGGCAGAATTTGAACCCACAGCCCGAGCTCTCAACCATGGGCCAGGCGTGGCCTTGCCCACCCACCCCCGCCCCCTCGCCTCCTTGCCACCCTCCCCAGGCCCAGCCGGGTCAGTGCCAGGCCCCACGCGCCCACACCCCATCCTTCCTCCTGAGGAAATAAAAGCCACTGTCTTCCAGAATACAAAGGAGAGAGAGCAGAGGGAGGGCCACGGAGGCACCCTCATCAGCCGCCTGGATGAGGGGCTCGGGAGGGCCAGGCGTCGCCCTGCCTGCCTTCCCTCCTCCCGCAGGGCCTCGCTAACTCTTGGGGCATGTAAACTGTAAAGTACTGTCCCCAGGCCTCCTGCCCCCCGCTCTCACATCCCCTGCGTCACTGGGGGAGGGGTGCTGTGGCTCAAGGAAGAGGGGTCTGGGCCTCCGTGTGCAGGCCCCAGGTGGTGCCCTGCCCATCTGAGAGCCCTACTCAGGGAAACTGAGGCACAAGAGAGGACAGGGGCCCTGCCCATAGAAAGCCCAATTCTCTGACAAGCTGAGTATAACACAAACACTTTGCGTTTTATATGTGTTGTAAAAATATGCTTTATACATACCCAAGATGATATTCCTACTAAGACAAACGTTTGTATTTTAGTTCTTAAATATTTACAAGATATTTTTGTATTTTATACTTATATAAACAATAACAAATGACATCATTTTACTCTCACAGGAAAAAACATAGCTAATATATCAGCCCTTGACTTCAGGGCCTGCATATACGGTCTGTTTGTCTTTTTCACAACAGCCTTATTGAAACATAATTCATGTATCGTACAATTCAGCGGTCTCCACGCTATCCAGTGTTGCACAACCGTTACTGCTATCTAATTCCAGGCTGTTTTCATCACCCAGAAAAGACACCCTGCACCCATTAACAATCACTCCCGAGTCCTCCCACCTCTCTCCAACTTCTGCTCTGTGTCTGTCTGTCGATTTGTCTGTTCTGAATAGTTCATGCTGCTGGAGTCACACGACAGCATTCTGTGTCTCCCTTTTTCACTGGGCGTCCCAGCCTCTAGGTCATTCTGGGTTGCAGCACGCATCAGAGCTCCATTCCTTTTCACTGCTGGCCCCTGTCCCCTTGTGGGGCAGGCCACGGGTTCTCCTTTCATCTGTCGATAGACGCTTAGGCCGTTTTTTTTTTGGCTCTGGTGAGCAGTGCCACTATGAACCTTGGAAGCAGATACCTGTCTGAGTAACTGCTCAGTTCTCTTGGGCATATACTGAAGAGTGTGCTTGCCAGATCATGTGGTGGTTCTGCGTTAAACTTCTCAAGGAAGCCACACTGCAGTTGCACCATCTCCTGGTTAATTCTTTGGTTTCCTTGCAGCTGCCAGAGGGCCATGTGTGGTGTCTGGGCTTATCTGGGCGGCCTTGCCTAGCCTCGACTGTCGAATGGTTCATTCTTGCCCAGGCCTCTGCCTCTACCCAGCTTCCTCGTCCCTGGGGTGTCCCTGACGGGCCTGGGGGGGCTGCATGCTGCAAGGCAGCTACCTCCTCCCCTCGGGAGACCCAGCGCGGGGTCCTAGTCACTCAACTCCCTTCTCCCAGCTTCTCTGGCAGGCATTGCCCAGCCCTGTCTGCACCCATCACCCAGGGCATGAGTCAGGAGAGGCAAGGGGGACAGGCTGTGTGCTCCCACTCGTGCCACTAACCTGACGCTCTCCTCCCTCACAGGCTGCTGTCCCCGCGGCCCAGCCTCCTCACCCCCGCCGGTGAAACCAGGGCCAGCGCCTCACCCCACAAGCCCCTGGACCTGAAGCAGCTGAAGCAGCGGGCAGCTGCCATCCCCCCCATCGTGAGTGGACTCCCGTGGGCAGGGCGCCAACCCCTTGTCCTCCCCAAGTCAGTCCAGTCCGGGCCGGGGGTACACAGCTTGGGGGTGGGTGGAGGCCAACACCTGTGGCCTCACTCTCCCTCCCCACTCCTGTTTCCTGGACAAATCCCCATGGAGCTAGGGCGGGAAGTGCTGGAGGTTAAGTTGCTGTCCAGTGCACTGGGTGGGGCGCTGGACAGGGGCCAGGAGCTTACAGATTGCATCCTCCCTTCCACTCTCCCAGTCCAGTGCCCTCAGGGCTGGCGTGGCCACCCCTCAGCAGGGTTCTCCTGAGCCCCACACTGGGGGAGGGGAGTCCAGACTTGATCTCTGACCTCCTAGTACCCTCCCCCACAACCCAGAAAATTCTCCTAGCAAGCCGAGGGCCCTTGGTGGTGCCCCCACCCAGTGGCTGTCTCTGAGGAGGTGGGGCAGCAGTGCACGGCCAAACGTGTACTGCTGGGACCTCTGGATGAGAAACCCAAATTGTCAGGCTGGGGTATTGATCGGGAATTTTTGAGGTCCAAGGACTGGGCATAGCCTTGTTTCTCAATCCCCACTTCTCTGAGGGTTTTGGGGGTACCAGGAGGGAGCTGTGTGGAAGGCAGGGGCCAGACCCCCTTTCGAGGAGCCTCATCTGCTCTGTACCAGGCCCTGCCCTGCGGCTGCATGAGCCTCGTGACCTGGGGCAAGCCGCTATTGCGTCCTCTGGCCTCGCTTTCCAGGCTCATCCCATGAGTAGTGCACGGAAGGCTCCTCCTGACCTCTGTGCCTCCCTCTGCTTCCTTCTCAGGTCACCAAAGTCCAAGAGCCTCCCCGGGAGGATGTGGTGCCCCCGAAGCCGGCACCCCCTGCCCCGCTGCCACCACAGCACTTACAGCAGTCAGAGAGTGACACCCCTCCGCAGCCCAGCAGCAGCCCTCAGGGCAAGAGCCGGAGCCCCGGGCCTCCCACCGAGAAGGAGGGTAAGCGCGGCCACGACTGAGGGGGCGAGGGGAGAGGGGCAACAGGGAGAATAAGGGATACATGTGTGTTGAGAAAAGCTGTTGCAAACGCCAAATCTGCATTTCAGGGTGGGTAAGGTGACCCACCTGTGAGCAAAACAGGTGGCATAAGGCAGTAGGGGTCTGGCGGGGACTGTGACAAGCCAGAGGACTCACGTTCTTTCTGAAGTGGGCAGAACGTCAGCCTCAGCCAAGAATTGCCACATAGAGGGTACAGGCCTGAAGTTAGTTGTTCTCCCAGAGAAGACAGAAATCCATCTTGTCATGTGAAATCTCCCAGTTTCTCAGGTTTCTTGGCAGGTTTTTTCCAGAATTTTTAGATGCATCATGCAGGCACGCAAGCCTCTCTACAACCCAGCCTCCGCTTGGGTGTGATTCCGGCCAAACATGCACGTCTAGACCTCTGAGTGAGGCACAGTGCCTGGTCTGCAGCAGCTCTGGGGCCTGGGCTGAGGTCACCAGGTTCACTGGAGGGTCTGTGGGGCGATGCCCCACACAGCTGGGTTAGAACAACTGCCTGGCGCCTCCTGTATTGTGTGTGACTCAGGAGGTGCCGAGCTGTGTTCCTGAAAGGAACCCCTTCCCAGATCAGCCTGGTACACATGGGTGATTTTGGCACACTGCAGGCGTGGTTGGGCTGATTCCCGGGGGTTCTCCACATGAGCTCATCCCAGGCTCCTGCTGGCTGACCTAGGGGTCCGAGGGTGGCAGCACCCCAGGCTGTGGCCCCCTTACCAGCAGGTGGCATTCCCAACCCTTCTCTGGGACAGGCTCAGGCAACCATTGCTGCAGCCAACAGCCCGCCCACCTCAGTTTTAACTTCACTCCTTCTCTCGAAAGCTGGGCTGGCCTGTGGCTTTGGGCTTCTATTGAGGAGGACAGTGCCACGTGTCCATCTGAGGACAAAGAGCAAGTCTGTCCCTGAAGGAGGAAGGCTCCATGCTTCCCACCAGCGCCTCGGGCCTGCCAGATGCTGCTCAACTAATCAGCCAGCTCTGCCTGCCTCCCGCTTGGCCTTTCATCTGCTGTAGGAAGTCTGGAGGGCGACCAGCTGGGCAGGTGTCCCTCCTGGCTAGCACACAGAGCTCTCTTGAGGAACTGGGCCAGGGTATTCCTTGACCACCTACTCCTGCCAGACACTGCAGCAGACATTCAAGGCAAAGCCCCTGCTCTGTGGAGCTGTTTTCATGAGTAAGAAACTCACTTGTTCAACAAGGGAGGATTCCAGGCAGGGCCTTGGCAAGTGCAAAGGTCCCATGTAGGAGCATATTTGGTATGTTTGAGGAATAGCCAGGAGGACATTGAGGCTGTGGGTATGAGTGTGAGGGGAGGGGTGGCCAGGAGATCAGAGAGGGGAGTGGGGGCCCCCTAGGGTATGGTGAGGAGTGGCCTTTGTCTGAGATGCAGTGGAAGCCTATGGACGGATTTTAAGTGTGTTTGTGTTACTAACGGCATAATCTGACTTATGTTTTGGAGAAATCTGTCACTTTTGAGCTCTAAGGAGTCAAGGCCAGAGGAAAGAGGCCACAGGACTGCCCCAGGCAAGCCATGGTGGCCATCTGGACTGAGGGGGACACGGAGTGGGGAGAAAAGGGTGGGGGGAGTGATTTTGCAGCAGACCTGGGGGGTCTGCTGCCTAATCAAGTGTGGGGACACCAGACGAGGGTGCAGAGCAAGACTGAGTCCTGGCTTTTGAAGGCTGTTACAGCTGAGAATCACGTAGCCTGGTCAGGAGCCCAAAAAGCTTGGCAGGTGTCAATCCCAAACAGGGCTGGGCTGCGCCCAGGGGAGCTGGGCTCCAACCAGGGCCTTCTGGGACAGTCCTGGGGCTCCTGTCCTGGGCAAAAGTCAGCCACCACCCAACAGTTTTGTAGTCTGGCATTTGGCCCATTTCCATGGCCAAGAGCCGAGCCGCTGCCTGGAACAGCTCCCCACAGAGGACTCGCACCTGGCACGAGGCCCTGTGTGTGCCTCTCGCCATCCAAGTTGCCACTCGGCCCCCTCAGGAGGTACTGATGGAGGGAGGGAACTTGACAGCCTGCAGGATCTCTCTGGTCACTTGGGAAGCAGCTTCCGTGTGGCCCGGCCTGGCCCTCAGGCTCCCCTGGGCCCAGCTGTATGAGCAGGTTGTCTCTGCAGACTGCCAGCGGCCTGCCCAGGCTGGCCCAGCCCCTAGTTTCCCTTCCAGTGTGGAAAGCCCCGCCCCCTCCGCAGCCAGGGCTGGGTTGGAGAAGGCAGCCGAGGCCCCTATGGATTGGCGGCAGTAGGATGAGCATGTGCTGGGGTATTTGTGGAATTTCCCAGCCTGGGGGAGGTCCCACACAGGTGCCCCTGCTGGTGGCACATCAAATGGGGGACTGCCCACACCAAGGAGCTGCCTGAGGCTCTCAGCCCCCTTTGTGGCTCCCACCCTCTCTGGGCACAGGTCTGGGGGAGCTCATCTAGAGAGGTGGCTGCACAGGCCGCCTTCTGCCTGCCGCCCCTCCCAGGAATCACTCATGGAGCCTGGCCTCTCTTGCCACACCCTCCTGGGCCTTCAGTATCTTTCTCCGTTACCTGAGGTGGCCCTGGAAGTGACACCTGGCTGCCGTGCCTGTCCCAGGAGCTAGAGGGTCTGTTGCCCCAAGTTCAGTTTCCCCTTGCCCAACTTCTTAGCTTGTTATGAGCCCCAGAGATGGCCCTCGGGCTTTACACTGATTCCCAAGGGAGAGGGCTTGGCTGTTAGAACAGATTTCAGCACAGGGGAGACAGGTGGGAGGACACTGGTGATAGGCCTGAGCCCCTGGGCCTTTGGCCATGACCACGGGGCACCCCCAGCCTGAGAATGAGGGCCCGTTGTTGGCTTCTCCCTCCCCTCAGAGCCACAGTTTAGGTTCATATCGCACCCAGGCCCCTTGATAGCTGTGGGCCTGTGGCCAGGTGACATAACCTCTCTGTCTCGGTTTTTCCATCAAAAATGGAAACCATCATAGTTCCTCACAAGGTGTTGTGAGGATAAACAGGTCGATGTGCAGAGAGCACCTGGATTTGTGCTGATACCTGGGTGGCCCCTGCTGGGGCTGCCTCTGGCTGCCATCCTGCAGCTGCCTGGACCTGCCTTGGCCAGGCCACGAAGGATTCAGATCTCTGCTTGGCCAAGTATTTGTTGGTGGCCTTGGATGAAGCCCTTGAGGTGTCTGTGCCTCGTTTTCCCTCTCTGTGAAAAGAGTGTGGTAGGAGTCCTTTCCTTAAGTGCTTGCCGAGTGGCTGTTGTGGTCACACTAGTGGAAAGCTTAGCACAGGCCTGGCACGTTTTCTTACTCAACTGAGTTGCTGTGGCAGAGGCGGCACCCCCAGTGTCTGGGCTCAGGGCTCCCTGCCTCTGCCTCCAGGCCACAGGGGAGGTAGGGGGACCGGGGCTCTTAGCCACCCCCACCCTGCACCCCCTAGCTTACATGTCCATTTCTGACTTACTCAATTTGTTTTCTCAAGCAAACCTTTTCTGTAAAGGGCCAGATAGTAAGCCAGACGCTCTCTATCACAGTCACTCGCTCCGCCACAGGAAATAAACGTGGACCTGTGTCTGACCAATAAAGCAATATTTCCAAGTAGAGGCAGCGGCTCCTTGTGCCGGGGTCTGCCACCTCCTGCTTTAGAGGTTCATCCAGGCCGCTGGCTTGCCTGGCACAGGGTGTGTGCCTATGGAGTTATGAGTGCCTTTTCCTCACAGGTCCCCTGGGATCTCAGGGGCAGCTGGGAACCCCCAGCTCACTCCCCGAGATACACACACACACACTCATATGTTGAGGATAAGATCCTAGGGCCCAGGGCAGGCTCGGGGGCCTTTCTGGAAGAGGTCACAGGCCATCTCAACCCCCCGTTGTTGAGTGCCAGGACCCTGCCCCTGCCCAGGGCCAGCACTGTGGGCATGTGGAATGGGGGCAGCCGGGACGGGGTGGGGGGTTCCGCAGGGGCGTCGAGCACAGCCTGATTGCCCTGTTTTGTGCCATCAGCAGAGAAGCCCGTGTTCTTTCCAGCCTTCACAGGCGAGGGCCAGAAGCTGCCCACGGAGCCCCCATGCTGGACGCCAGGCCTGCCCTTTCCCACACCCCCTCGCGAGGTGATCAAGGCCTCCCCGCACGCCCCTGATCCCTCAGCCTTCTCCTACACTCCACCTGGTGAGTAGCGTGGCCCAGCGTCTCACGGGCAGCCACCCACCCCGTGTCAGCCAGGGCAGTCACGGGCAGCAGGTGTGCCGGCTCAGCACTCTCGGCTGAGGGCCGTGGCAGCAGGCGGGACCCAGTGGGAGTCTTGGCCTGGCCAGTGCAGGGAAGGGAGGGATCTATTGGGTTTGGAAAATCTACAGGGTGGGATCGAAGCAGCTGGCCATAGGTAGCCACAGGAGCTGCTTGACCTGGCCAGGAGCAGCCTTCAAGTGGGACCACTAGCCTCAGAGCTAGAGAATGGACAGATGGAAAGAAAAGTCTGGGAAGGGCAGGGGGGTGCTGCGAGGCTGGGTTTCAAATCCCTTTCTGCTGGGCCCTCCTAGCGATAGGTGCTGCATAGCCAGGGTGTTGATGTGGGCTGGGCCACCAGCAAACGCTTTGCCAAGCTGAAATGATCCCAAAGGGTTGTGGGCAAAGTGAGCCAGGAGAAGAACTGGGAAAAGGGCTTATCGAGTGGAGGGAGGCTTATGTGCAGAGTTCCAGAGGCAGGAAAGAGCAGGAGAAGCTCAAGAAACTGCGTCAAGCTGCCACAGAGGAAGCCTGGGTCCCAGAGACACTGGGGGACTAGCAGGATCCGGGACCTGCAAGCTGTGTCAGAGGATTAAGACCGTGAAGCCAGTGGGAGCCATAGAGGGTTTACAGCAGAGGAGGGTGGAAACCAGTGGACTTTTAAAAAGATTCCTTTGGTTCCTATGAAGGGAATGGACAGTGAGAAATAAAAGTGGGCACAGCAAGAGGGTTAGGGAGTCTGGGGGAGAGCTGGGGCTTGGTGGGGGCGGGGTAGAGGAAGGCCTCCCTGGGGGAGTAGTGCCCGAGCATGCAGCCCGGAGGGATGACAGAGGGGTGTGTGTGACTGGGGAGCAGCATGGCCTTGGGAGCTGTGTCCTGCAGGGGTGTGACTTCTGCTGAGCCCTGTGACAGACAGATCTCTCCCTTCAGGTCACTCGCTGCCCCTGGGCCTCCACGACAGTGCCCGGCCCGTCCTGCCACGCCCACCCACCATCTCCAACCCGCCACCCCTCATCTCCACCAAGCACCCCAGCATCCTCGAGAGGCCCCTGGGCGCCATCTCCCAGGTGAGGCACGAGGGGTAGCCCCCTAGGAGCGGCTGTGCTGCTGGGGGATCATGGGTCAGCCCCCTTCCTCTCGCAGAGCTTCAGTCTTCCCATCTGTAAAATGGAGGCATTGGGCTGTGGGACAAATGATGCCTGAGTGGGGACCCGGTTCTTGGGGGGCCTGAGTTGTCGCTGTTCACAGCATTATTGGGGACCGAGCTGGTTGGGAGTTCGCTCCATGGGGCTGCCAAGCCCACAAGCTCTGGAGCCAGACTGGGTGTCCTTGGGCAAATGACCTAGCTTCTTTGTGCCTCACTTTCCCTGTAACACATGTGGGGCATTTAACCGAGCAGCTGGCATTGGTTTGCTTGGCCCCCACTGCTGCCCCACCATGGAGCACTTTGCCCCAAATCTCTACTGTGTGCCATGCACATGAGGTAGTGCTTCCCACTTCCCAGGTGAGGGCCTGAGCCCCAGGAGAGGAACCGACTTGTCCGAGGTCACCCAGGGCAGGGACTTGAGCCCAAGGCCTCTTGGACCTGGTGTGACGCAAGGCACTCTGTCCTCTTGGAGAGTGCTCTGGCCAAGGCGCGTGGTAGAGGAACGCCGTGGCGGCCCTGGTGACCCCACAACCTCTGCCTCCCCAGGGAGTGTCAATGCAGCTCCACGTCCCCTACTCAGAGCACGCCAAGGCCCCTGTGGGCCCCATCACCCTGGGGCTGCCCCTCGCCATGGACCCCAAGAAGCTGGGTAAGGTCCTGGGCCCCCCCACTCTGCCTGGGTGCCACAGGCTTGGCATTAGCTGTCCGTGTTGGGATGGGTTGAGGGAGGGGCCCCCTGGCTCACAGAACTTGGAGTAGCAGCTGGAGGGGCCCACCCATCAGTTTCAGCCCAAGCGAAGTTGGGGAGGCCTCCACATCCTCTGGGAGTGAGGTGCTTCGGTTCCCGGGGTGGGCAGGGCTGGGGGCAATCCCTCCACGTCCCTGACCCCAGTGGCATGTGCCTCACCCCTGTTGTACCTCCCCCAGCACCCTTCAGTGGAGTGAAGCAGGAGCAGCTGTCCCCACGGGGCCAAACAGGGCCCCCGGAGAGCCTGGGGGTGCCCAGTGCCCAGGAGACGTCCGTGCTGAGAGGTGAGGGCCAGGGAATGGGTGCCAGGTCAGAATCCACCTCCCACCCCCTCTAATGGGCCCCGGGCCCCAGTATCTGACCCTGTGCTCCAAGGAGGGCCCAGGCTGTACGAGACTCCCTAAGGGCCCTTTATCCAGAGCCTCCCGAGAGGTGTCAGACCCTCCATGGACCCAGAAAGCCCCTCTTCATTGTTGCCTGCTTTGCCGTTTTGGGGCAGGGGAGCCCCTCTGCACTGGGACATCAGGGGGTCTTGCAGGTTAGCAGGGGCTCAGGTAGGGTGGCTCTCGGTACCAGGGCCCGGGGAATGGCTGCAGCCCCTGGCTCTCATGTCTTCCAGGGACGTCTCTGGGCTCGGTTCCAGGAGGAAGCATCACCAAAGGCATCCCCAGCACCCGGGTGCCTGCAGAGAGTCCTGGATCCCACCGCGGCTCCATCACCCACGTAGGTGTCCTGGTGGCCATGGCCTGAGGGGTTGGGGTAGGGCTGCGGTCGGGGCTGGGGCGGTGGACCAGCGCCTCTTACTTGCCCAGCGACATGGAGGACAGCCCTGGGACTAGCCACACTCTCGCCCTGGGGCCGGGCACTTTGGTGCTCAGGAAGCAGCAGAGAGGAGACTCCCTTCCCCCAGGAACCCACACTGTAGGGGAGGAGGCAGCTTCACACAGCAGGACCATTTTAGAACATCAAGGGCCCCAGGACCTGGCGCTGGGAGGTCACTTCGGTGGGTGACTGGGGGGCCTCTCTGAGGAGGTGACATGTCAGCCGGGGCCAGATCAAATGGAGGGCAGGAGCCATGCAGGAGCCTTAGGGAACAGCTTTCCAGACCCAGGGAACAGCGTATGCCAAGGCTGTGTGGTGCAGGGGCATGGACAGCAGGAGAGACACTGCTGGAGCAGAGCTAGTGAGGTGGCCAGAAGGCGTCAGGCTCAGCCAGGGTGTTGGCAGGGCTCCTCCCAGCACAGGCCATACGTCAGCCGAGCCTTGTCCACTACCACCCCCTCCCTGTCCTCAGCCCCAGATCACACATAGGTCTCCTCCTGTGCCACCTGGAGCAGGTGGGGTTGACAGCTGTGTCAGGATTGCCTACACTCCTGGCTCCACCCTGTGTGGATACCTGGAGAGGGGCAGCTCACAGGCCCCTCCTGCATCAGGCGCCCTGCTCACCTTTCCCTGATCATAGTTAGGGCTCGGGGATCCTGATTGGTCCGTGACCTGCATAGCCCTCTCCTCCCTGGCCATGGAGCCTTCGGGGTGGCTCACTGCCTCCTGGGGGCCTCCCCTCTCTGAGCTGCTTCCCCTACCCAACCCCCCAGGCCCGACCTATGCTGTTTTCCTCCCCAAGTTACAGATGAGAAGACTGAGGCTCAGGGATTAGATCCAAGGTCACACAGTGCCCAGTCCCGAAACACAGTGCCCCCGAATGTGGAGCCTGTGCACACACAGACATGCAGACACATGCACACAGGCACAGGTGCAGGTACACACAGACAGACACTGGCGCACAGACAGATGGACATGCACACGCATACAGATTGCTGGATGGTGCAGGGCGAGGCAGCCTTGACCCAGGAGGCCTTAACTGTGCTGCACTAGAGACCACTGAGGTTCCACGTCTTCTCTGAAAACTGTGGGTCGTGAAGCCGTGGGCCCTGTGCAGGCAGCTCTTTGCCAGGTGCACAGAGCAAGTGCTTGGGGGAAAGTCTGGCCAAGGGCACTCAGGCCCAGCTCTGCCACACACTCACTCCAGCAAGGGTTTGCCCTTCCCTGACTCAGTTTCCCCTTGGGTAAAGTCACTTACAGGCTGATTCTCATGAATCTTCTGGGAGAAAAGTCTGACTTTTTATGTGTTCCCTGGCATCCATCTGTCCCAGATTCCTGGGTGGCGACGACCCCAGCCAAGGTCACACTCACAGCCCTTTGATTGATTTTGGCAGATGACGGTAGCTGCCAAAACATGTGACGGAGGCAAGGGTCAGACTTTCCCTCAAGCTCTCCAGCTGGTCGTGATGCATTCGCTCCATAGGCCATGCACGTTTGCTTAGCAGGCAGACCAGCGTGGGTGGGTACGAGCAGGGGGACAGGCACCCAGATGGCACCCTAGCTAGCTAGCTCAGGAGGCCCAATAAAGGCCCGGTTCTCTGTCCCTCTCAGGGGTCCCACGCCTCCCTTGGCATAACAGTCTTTGGGATAAATACCAAAAGGCTGAGTGCTCTGATCCCAGGAGCAGGTGTTGGGCAAACAGTTCTCTGTGTTAGTGGCCAGACGCAGGGTGTTGGGGATTGGTCAGGCGCATTGTCCCAAAGGGCAGGGGCCACCGCCTTGCTTTGCTGGACTTCGGTTCCCTGTTCAGGCCACAGAGGGGAAACTGTAAAATATCGTAGCCCCAGAAACCCCATGCATGGGTTTCCCTGAGCAAACCCATTCCCCAGGGAACCTCTGTGTCAACCAGGAGAAGGGTGCCAGATGTGCTAGTATCAGCTGCCTCAGGAGGGCACCCTTCCTGATAGGATTTTGCGGGTTCCCTTGCCATGGGCTTTCCTGAAAGGGGTACCCTGGGCTGCCGTCTGGGTTAGCACCCATGTACGCTGTGTGTGCACAAGGGTTTTAAATGCACCAGAGAGCCTAACTTACATGATTTGCTTCTAAAAGTTTGGGAGATCCTCTTAGATCCAGGGCATTTTCTGCCATTCCCCTTCTTAGAGATCAAGATCTGCATCAGAAGTGGGGAGTCCCATATGCTGCCCCAGCCCCACCAGAGACCCCAAATGCCCAGAGTTCACCGGCCCAGGGTGGGGTGCACAGTAGGATCCCACACCATCAAATTGGCTCTCAAAACCATAGGAAGAGGCCAGGGGATTGGGATTTGGGGACATCTTGTCAGTGCCAGCTGCCTTTAAGAACTGTCACTTGGGCAAGCGGCGTCACAGAGGTCACAGCAGCTCAGTAGGTTCATGGCTGCTGGACCCCAGAGGCTGTGACTCCAGAGCCACGTTGCCTCCCTGCCCACTCATGTCCTGGGACATTGCCCTCGCGGTCATCCTCTCTCTGCTTGACCAGGGTGCTCCTACCCTCTGGAGGAGGGGTGACAGCCAGGAATGAGTTTCATTTTCAGTTATCACACCTGGGCTGAGAGGGGAGGGCTCCAAGCGTTGAGTGGGTGAGAGAGGTAGGGCCTCCAGTGGACGCCCCCCCCACACAGACACACACACACACAGACACACACAGATACACACACACACAGACACACACACACAGACACACACAGACACACACACACACACACACCCCAGAATTATTCTGGCCCGAACATCACTGTTGCCCAGGTTGATAAGCTCAGCTCTACAGCTGCAATTCCTGGTCTCTGTCCAGAGCAGAGCCCTCATCCTGGGTTGGGGAAACCGAAATGCATGACACTTGGACACAGGCACAGCCCAAGGGGCCAGAGTCTAGCGTCCCCCCCAGTTAGTCCTTGTTGACGATTACATGGCTAGGCTCTGAGAAGGCAACCCCCCCACAGGTGAAGGACACAGACTCCTGGCCAGGCTGGCTGGGTTCAAGTCCCAGCCTCACCACTCACTAGCCAGGTGACCCAGAGTGAAGTCACCTAGCCACTCGGTGCCTCAGTTTCCCTGTGTGCAGTACGAGCAGGCGTGGTAACCGTGGCTGCTTTGTGAGGTTACCAGGAGGAGTGAGCCAGTTGATGTATTCTGTGCGCACGATGTTGTCTGCCACCCAGATGCACCTGGCACGTGGTTCTGCTTTCAGTCTGTCCGGCTGTGACCTGTGGGGGCTCTGGCTCCCGCTTAGAGGTGGTGCCCGTGGGGCGGGGAACATGTGCTTGTGAACTGCGTGGGGGAACCTGGAGGGGCACGTGGCTGTATTAGTGGGGGCCAGCAGGGAGCTGTGGGCCGCAGCCACAGGGCGCTCCTTCCCCGCAGGGCACCCCTGCCGATGTCCTCTACAAGGGCACCATCACCAGGATTGTGGGTGACGACAGCCCCAGCCGCCTCGACCGCGCCCGGGAGGACGGGCTGCCCAAGGGCCACGTCATCTATGAGGGCAAGAAGGGCCACGTCCTCTCCTACGAGGGTGAGTTCCGGGGATTCCATCTGTAGGAGCTGTGAGGAGCGGGTCGGGGCCAGCTGGGGGAGACCAGAGGGCGGGTTGGTGACCCAGCTGGTGGTGGTTATCGGGTGCCCTGACATGCCAGGGCTGGGGGCCCAGCAAGGGCAAAAAGAAGCTCTGCCCTTGGGACACCCGCCTGAAATGTCTCTGCTGTCCGTGGCTGATGGGGAGTTGCCTCCTTCACACTGAGTCAGGAAACCCGTTCCACCCAGCTCAGCTTGCCCCGAAACCACAGGCCTGGCAGCCCTGGAGGCGATCGAGGGGAGGGTAGAGAAGGGCATGGTGTGGCAGTTTCCCCTGGCATTTCATGGGGACTGAAGGGGGAGCCAGCTATTCTTGGAGAACAAGTCTGGGGTCTCCCTCTCCCGTGAGCCTCGTGTGGTGGACAGAGTTGGAGTGATGGTGTTTATTCCTGCTTTACAGATGAAAAAACTGAGGTATGAGGATGTCCAGGAGTCCTTCCATGTGGTCTGGGCCTCAAGGGGACAGAAAGGAGGACCGGGATTAGGGGAGAAGGGTGCCCTGCCTGTCGGGTGGCTCATGGGCATCCCAAGCTGGGGTGACCCCTGAAGAGGTAGTGGCCCCCCCATCTCTGCAGGCAAAATGGCAGCAAGTGAAGGATGGGCCTTAGCTGCCTCCCACTTCTGCCCAGACCTTCACGATGTAGGAAGCACGTTTGAGGGTGACCTCATCAGGCGCGCGGTAGGTTTCCAGGGGAGAACGGAGGCCCAGAGAGCCACCTTGCCCACTCCCTCCACACTCCTTCCGCCAGGCCTTCAGCCCAGCCCAGGGGGCAGGGCGACTGGAGGGGCCGTGGCCCAAGTCAGAGCAAGAGCCATCTCCTTCACCCGGAGTCTCTGCTTTGGTTCCACTCACCCTCTGTCCCTTTCTGGGTTCCTGGGTCCCAAAACCAAGGAACCGTGTAAGGAAGGAGCCGTGGGAGCACAGGGCTGGGAGAGTGGAGAGAGAAGCCACTAACTGGTGTCCCCCCTCAGCAGCTGGCAGCTGCAGGGCCGAAGTTGCTTCCCCTTGGCGGAAGCCCTCTGACACATGAGCGCTGTGCGCTTGAGCACTTGGTGGGAGCTTTGTCCCCTCCACTTCCTCTGCCCAACGCCCCTCCCCATCCTGGGAAGCTGACGTGGCACTGCACGTGGGCATACATCTCTCTGCTGCTAAGTGGAGTCGGGTCTTGGAGACAGGAGACGCTGCCTCATCAGGCGCCAGCCCCGGGTCCCAGCCGAGTACGTGGTGTGTGGCCGGGATGGCCCCAACAGCAGCTCCCAGTGCTCATGTCTCCCCACCGTGTGGAGCTAGCGCTGCACCGGCACTCGGCTCTGACCTCTGCAGCCTTCATCACCTTCAGAGCGGTTGCAGTCCGAGCTTTTAAGTGCCCACGTGCTTCCTGGGGCTGGGCAGCTGAGGGGGAAGCAGGCTAGTAACGGAGCGCGGAGGTCTGGCGAACCAGAGAGCAGTTGACCCACAGGAGGCCCCTGCTGTGCCTGCACCGGTCGCTGCCCTGTGTGGCGTGAGCCCGCTGGCCCTGCTGCCGGGTCTCCACGTTTCCCTGAAGTCTCCCACCGTCCACACGTCAGCAGTAGACAGTGTTAGAGAGCCACACCATCCGTCCGTGGGCCAGGCTTGGCCGCAGGCAGCCTGTGGGGTAGTTTATGTGCTGAGGGTCCCAGGAGGCAGCAGGCTGAAATCCTACAGGAATGCGAGCCCTTTATCCTGCTTCTCCTCAGCTGCCCTGGGAGGGAGGGTCTCCTCGAGGAGCCCCCAGCCTGAGGGGTGAAGCCCATACCTTTGCCTTCTTGGAGCCTACGTCCTTCTGTCCAGGGTCCGCGAGCCCCCTGGAGATGCTCTCTGGGCCCACCTGGCTGGGCAAGGCCTCCTCTGCCACGGAGTCTCCCTTCCCCACGCTTCCCTGAGTGCTCGCACATGTGTGCACATGCATGCACATGCTTTCTGGGTGTGACTAGACACTTGCACGCAAACCCAGGTACTGCTGGCTCCCTCCAGCGCATCCCTGGACACAGAGTCCCTGTGCCTCGGTGGCTGGCACTGGCACGTAGACCCACCTGGTGGACATGGATGGCTGCACGTGTCCTGCACCCTCGCTCTCTGCCTTGGTCTCGGCTTAAACGCCTGCCTGCTGGCACATCCCTGTCGCATGTTGGTTACCTGTGTGTGGGCGTGTCTGTGTGCACAGGCCCACAGTCTCACGTCTGGGCCGGGGCACCCCCACTGGCTGGCGGAGCAGCCCAGCAGGCAAGGGTAGGGGTCGTGGGACACATGCCGTGCCTCTCCTCTCCACGTATCTTGTCCTATCCCTGGCTGGCTCAGGGACAGGTTGTCGGGGTGCTGCCTGCAGGCTCCCGACTGGACCATGTGGCATGGGTTCCCTGGGGAGGGCCCACCCGGACCTGCCTCTCCGCCTTGGGGCGTGCAGGGCACTGTGGGGCCTGTGTAAGCTGCTGTCAACCTCCAGCCCCTGACCCCCGCCGCCCACCCTGGCCCTGTGCACAGGGATGTGGGGCCCTCATCCCTGCATGTCTTCTGTTTTCCAGGCGGCATGTCTGTGTCCCAGTGCTCCAAGGAGGATGGCAGGAGCAGCTCAGGCCCTGCACACGAGACCACTGCCCCCAAGCGCACCTACGACATGATGGAGGGCCGGGTCGGTCGGGCTGTCTCTGCGGCCAGCATCGAAGGTGGGTGTCCTGCCCAGCTCTCCACTCGAGGGACGCGGAAGCATGGAAAGCCTGGGGCTGCTCCACGGCCCATCCCTGCTTGCTGGGGAGGGACGGTCAATAAAGAAAAGCCCTCTCACCACTTCCTGAGAAAGCTGGGGAGCTGGTCCTGTTTTGTAGATGAGAACCGAGACTGGGGTTTCTGAGGCTCGATTTGGAACAGTGCAGGGCGCAGGAGGTGGGGTGCTTGCTTGGTGTGTCTTGATCCCCTGTTGCCACCATGGGGCACGTTCTCCTGGGAGGAGCAGGTGGGCCCTGGGCTCTGTCTCTGGCTGAGGCCGGGATGGGGCGTATGTGACGGTGTCCCCCTCTCCCAGGTCTCATGGGCCGTGCCATCCCTCCCGAGCGGCACAGCCCCCACCACCTCAAAGAACAGCACCACCTCCGCGGCTCTATCACCCAAGGTACGGCCAGCCCAGGGTGCAAAGTCCAGGGGCGTGTGGCAGGGAGACGGGCCTGGAACGCTGCGGGAGCTCAGGACAGGTGCCCAGGCAGGAGCCTGCCACACAAACATGTGTGACATGTGCGTCTGGGAGTAGAAAGCAAGGATGATTCTCATGGCGTTGAAAATGAAAAGAGAAAGCAAAATAGCTGTCGGCCTCAGCCTCTGCAGTGTGCGCACACTGCCCCGGGAAGATAGAGTTTTGGCAGGCATGCTTTCTAAATAAGGAAACCGAGGCCCGAAGAGATCAGGTGACAGTGCGAAGAGGTCAGTTTTGGGGCCTGATCAGAGGCGGAGCCAGCTGCTGGGAGCCCAACTCTGTGCTTTTTGTTATATTATCTCACCTGACATTCACCCTGTGGGAGCTGGTTTCGGTTACTGGTCTTATGTGCAGCAAAACTGCTCCTTGGAGGGCAAAGCCACGTGCTCAAGGCTGCAGGGCCAGGGGGTTTGGACCCAGAGCCTGCATGGAGGCCCGGGTTGGGGTGGGCCAGGTGGGCCAGGTGCTGAGGGTCTGCACCCCCCTTCACCCTGGCAGGAATCCCGCGGTCCTACGTAGAAGCCCAGGAGGATTACCTGCGCCGCGAAGCCAAGCTCCTGAAGCGGGAGGGCACGCCGCCACCACCCCGGGATGTGACTGAGGCCTATAAGAGTCGGCCCTTGGAGGCCCTAGGGCCCCTGAAGCTAAAGCCCTCCCATGAGGGCCTGGTGGCCACTGTGAAGGAGGCGGGCCGCTCGATCCACGAGATTCCACGTGAGGAGCTGCGGTGCACCCCTGAACTGCCCCTGGCCCCGCGGCCACTCAAGGAGGGCTCTATTACGCAGGTATGGGCTCAGGAGCCCAGGAGGGGGGCGGTGGAGGCTGTGGAGGTTGCAGGGCCCCGCTGTGGGCTTTACAGATGGGGAGACTGAGGCACAGTTTCATTGCATGGCTTGCCCAAGGTCATACAGCTGCCCTGTACTGAATGTTCATGATGGAGGTTCCAGTTGACCTCGTTTAATCGTCAGTGCCCCATAAGGTTGGTACCCATGATCTACATTCTTCAGGTCAGGAAACTGAGGCCCAGAGAGGTCGAACAGCTTGTGTGAGGTCACAGAGCTAAATGTAGCAAGTTGAATCCTTGTGAACCACATGCTGCCTAAGGACTTTGTTTTCATCTTTTTGATAGTATTCTGGGTGGTTTTCTTACCATTCCTTTGTATTGTTGAATATATATATGAGGTTCAGAGAGGACAAGCAGCTTACCTAGGGTCACACAGCAAATAGATGGCAGTCGTGAGACTCAGATCTAGATGATCCTGAATCTGCAGTGTCTTTGTTTCTTAACGTCTATCTCTCCCCACAGTGGGATGTGTCCCACGTGGCCCCAGCCCCCCAGGGATGTGAGGGGCCTGTTGGTGGGAATACCGAAGGGCCGCTGTTCCTTCAGGTGGTTGGAGGTGGTCTGATTTGAATCAAGGAGAGTTGGGAACCATCCAGAGGCCACCTGGGAGGCTGCGTTGGCTGTGCAGTGCTAAGGATCAGGGAGGGGTCCAGGAGAGGGTCACAGCTTGGGCAAAGGCACAGGAGTGTGGAGAGAGCATGGAATGCCAGGGGAAGCATTTGGCCTTCTGCCTCCCAGCAATTTTGGAGGCATTGGCAAACATCTACCACTGGTCAGCAGGAGGTGGCATCTCATTCTAGAGTGTTCTTTTATTAAAATTAGCATGTTTCTCCCATTCTTGTGAAAGTAGCCAAGGTGTTCTGAACAGAATTTCGTGGCTTGCTAGGACATGGCCCCACTCTATCCAGTCTTTCCCAGGCCTGCTTAACAGGGTGGGGCTTTCTCCCAGGGCCTGGCAGCTCTGGTTTAAGCCTCATCCACCACCTCCTTTCTGTAGCCTCTCTCTCTGGTCAGAGAAAACAAAAACCACAGCCTCAGCATCCCAAGGCCTCAAGCCTCGGGATGGGAGAAACTCGGGTTTTTTTTTCCCAAGGAAGTTGGTTTTATTGAGTTGTTGAAGCTAAGGAGAAAGGACCACAGAAGGAGTACTGACCGTCAACCCGAATACAGGGCGAGGAAGTGATATTATATGACTGGGAGGCAATGAAGCATCAACATAAAAATGAAATGAAGTAGAGTTTTGATGGACACAAGGCAAAGCAAGCCTTTTGTGGCTAGAGTCAACATCTGTAATGGAGTCTGAGAAACTGGGTTTTGCAGCTGAGTTTCCCTGACCGGTGTTGGGTGGACTGTAAGGGTCCCAGGCTGAGAGGAAGGTGTTTGCCACATGAGGGCGTTGGGCCTCTTTGCAGGAGGGCTGCCTGCTGAACTTTGGGCCCCTTCTGTAGCTCCTCCTCTCAGCTGTGGGGCCCTGGACCACTAGTGGTTTTGTTCAAGTCAAGCTTAGCCAAGCCTCCCTCTCCCTGCCCTGCGGCGGTGGGAGACCCCTGCCCTTCCACAGACGAGCAGCTGAGGCTTGGAGAGGCCTTGCAGCTGGCCGAGCCTCCCAGCTCATGCCCCCCCTCCCACAGGGCACCCCACTCAAGTATGACACCAGCGTGAGCTCCACCGGCTCCAAAAAGCACGACGTGCGCTCCATCATCGGCAGCCCCGGCCGCACCTTCCCGCCTGTGCACCCGCTGGACATGATGGCAGATGCTCGGGCACTGGAGCGAGCCTGCTACGAAGAAAGCCTGAAGAGCCGGCCGGGGCCAGCCAGCAGCTCAGGGGGCTCCATCACCCGAGGGGCCCCGGTCATCGTGCCTGAGCTGGGCAAACCGCGGCAGAGCCCCCTGGCCTACGAGGACCCCGGGGCACCCTTCACCAGCCACCTCCCACGCGGCTCGCCCGTGACCACGCGGGAGCCCACCCCACGCCTGCAGGAGGGTGAGTGGGGCTCGCGTGCGGGGTGAGCTCCCCATCCCGGGAACCTGCCTCACCGCCCACCGTCAGCTGCGGTCGGGATCCCGGTGCGGCCTTCTCTCCGCCATAGCCAATCCATGGCCAGAGGGACTCTACTGCCTCCCAGGCCACTGGGTCCCCGCCTGGCTCCCCCGTCCTCTCTTGTCCTGCCTCACTCCACCCTCCGAGCAGCAGCCAGGATAGTTCTTTAAAACCTCAAATCCAATAATGCCACTCCCCGGCTCAAATGCTTCCAGTGACTTCCTGCTGCACTTAGAAAAATCTGAAGTTCCCTCCTGGCCCTGAGGCCCCTGCATGGCCCAGCCCTGCCCACCGTCCCTCAGGCTTGGGAGCTCCCCTGGCTCAGCTGGGCTGGCCAACCTCCCTTCTCGTCCTTGAGTGGGCTCAGCCTCTGCACACGCTGTCACCTCTGTGTGGTGCATCCCTCCTCTTAGGTCTTTATCCATGGTCCCTTTTCATCCTACTGGTCTCTGTTCAAATGTTACGTCCTCGAGGAGGCTTTTTAAGACTAAACCCCCATCTGGGTTTCCTGTCACCCTTTTAAGTTTTGTTCAGAGCGTTTCTCCCTCTGAAGTTCTTACTTGTCTACTAGCATCTTGTCTGACTTCTAACAGCTCCACGAGTGCCAGGATTTTGGTCTTTTGTTTACTGGGTGGTCCCAGCTTCCAGAACAGGGCTTGGCACATAGGGATTTGTAGACGTTGTTTGGTTGATTGAATGAACAAGTAAACAAATTAAAGAAAATACGAGTCATGTAAAAAAGATAAAAATAAAAACAAACAGATGAGTGAATGAATAACCCAAAGAAAAAAAAATGAACAATCAGATGAGGAAATGAATGAAACACATAAATGAACAGGCACGGCCATGGTTTCTGGGATCCCCAAAACCCCACGTCAGTGGCTTCCCAGGCCCCGGCCCTGGCCTGGGGGATGGCTTGGCCTCGTGGTCTGATGCCGTCCACTCTCCACCCGTCCCCACAGGCAGCCTCTCGTCTGGCAAGGCCTCCCAGGACCGCAAGCTGACCTCCACGCCCCGCGAGATCGCCAAGTCACCGCACAGCACCGTGCCCGAGCACCACCCCCACCCCATCTCGCCCTACGAGCACCTGCTGCGTGGCGTGAGTGGCGTGGACCTGTACCGCGGCCACATTCCCCTGGCCTTTGACCCCACCTCCATTCCCCGCGGGATCCCACTGGATGCAGGTAATTTGCCTTGTGCCACCAGCGTCCCACAGCAAAGGGGGAAGCAGTGCATGGAGGGCTGGGGACTTTGTTACCATGAGCCAGGGGCCCGTTGGACATCAGAGACCCCTCTCGATGGGCAAACTGAGGCCTAGAGAGTGAGAGACTCCATTGCAGTCCTGTGAAAGGTTCAAGTTAGAGCAGGCTATCTTTAGTAGTCTGACATACATCCTGGGTTGAACGTTTTTCTTTGTGTTTTTCTTCTCTGTGGGACCTATCAGAGCCTTTAAAATTGCAAATGGGCTCTGGGGTGCTTTGAAGGAGGGCTTGAGTGTGAGCGATTCCCAGCTGACGAGATCTCTGAATCTTTCTTAAAAGGAAGCACCCCTTAGGCATATAGGCAGTCTGCGTTTTGGATGCCCTGGGTTTGGGAGACTTCAGTCCAAAGAACATTATCAGTAGGACTAACATATTTTGGGAAGCAAATGTTTTCCTCCTTTGGGGTCCTCAGCCCTGTTTGGGGGTGGTGGGGGTATTTGGGGGAGCTGCATGTGGAAGGGGAAATGGGAGGAGCAGGCGCATGAAGGCAGGTGGCTCAGGCTTGGCCCGGCCTCACCCTTGCCTCCCCTCCCTTGGCAGCCGCAGCCTATTACCTGCCCCGGCACCTGGCCCCCAACCCCACCTACCCGCACCTGTACCCGCCTTACCTCATCCGTGGCTACCCCGACACGGCGGCCCTGGAGAACCGCCAGACCATCATCAACGACTACATCACCTCGCAGCAAATGCACCACAACGCCGCCACCGCCATGGCCCAGCGCGCCGACATGCTCCGGGGCCTCTCACCCCGCGAGTCCTCCCTGGCGCTCAACTACGCCGCCGGCCCGCGAGGTGCGTGGGGCCGGGCGCGGGTGGGCAGCCCTCTGCCTCCGGGGTCAGCTGATCCTTGGCTCACCCGGGTTCATGCACGTGTGCAGGGGACACACACCTATGTGCACACGTGTGCTCGTAGGTGGCCGATGGGATACGGTCATTGTAGAAATGTGGGCTCGTGCGGTGTCCCCGAGCAGGTGTGCGTGCCTGTGGGCGGGCCTGTGCTGTGAGCACTGGTGTGCGTGCTCGGGCCTGACGTGACGCCTGATAGGTGTTTGTTTGCTGTGTATGTCTTGCACATCTACACAAGACAATGGGCACACACCTGTGTATACTCTTGATGTACAGGCTCCTTGGGAATTTAAACTGAGTAATAAACTAAAACGTGGAGCTGTTTGAATTTTGGGTTCCCCTGACTTGTAAGCAGCTGGTGGTTGGTTTGCATGTGCATGTAAAAGGGATATTCTCCGGAAACACTTCTGGAATGTCCTGGAATGACCAAGCACTTGTCAAGGTCCATTCAGAAAAAATCAAAGTCAGCTAGACATTCTGGACAGAGGGGCTTGGGTACAGGGTCTTAGACGTAACAGCCTCAAAGACCAAAAGAGCAAAAAGAGCTCACAGAGGTAATATGGAGATGCCAGCCAGATGAAGGGGCCACTTGTCCAGCGTGGGATCCGAGGGGGTAGGCGGGCCTGTCGGAAGGCGGGCGGATATTCAGGGCAGGGGCCCTGCCAGCTGGGCTGGTGCTAGGGAGGCCAGGCGGTTCCCTGCCATCCCCTGCTGTTCCCTGCCAGGGTGGGGGCATGGTTAGCAGGCAGCCTGGCCTCTCTCCCCCTGGTGGCCCCAACCCCTTTGTCCTACTTCCTCCTGCAGGCATCATCGACCTGTCCCAAGTGCCACACCTGCCCGTGCTGGTGCCCCCGACAGCAGGCACACCAGCCGCTGCCATGGAGCGCCTCGCCTACCTGCCCACCGCGCCCCAGCCCTTCAGCAGCCGGCACAGCAGCTCCCCGCTCTCCCCAGGTAGCCCCACATCCTCCCATCAGGCTGTGGCCTAAGAAAAGGGGGTGGTGTATCCTCCAGCAGACACCCAGCTCTCTGTCATACCCCCCAGTAGGCAAGCCCAGGCCCTTACAGGAGCCAGGGGCTAAATGTCTGGTATTTTGGTTTTCCAGGGGGCCCCACTCACTTACCGAAGCCCACCGCAGCGTCCTCATCTGAGCGGGACCGAGACCGCGAGCGGGAGAAGTCCATCCTCACATCCACCACCACGGTGGAGCACGCGCCCATCTGGAGACCCGGTAGGGCCTCAGAGAGCCCCCCACTGCGAGGGTGCCCCAGGGTAGCCGTGGGTCACATGGCCTGCCCCCTCTGACTCTGCGGCCCGTCGCCAGGCACGGAGCAGAGCAGCGGCAGTGGCGGGGGTGGCGGTGGCAGCAGCCGCCCTGCCTCCCACTCCCATAGCCACCAGCACTCGCCCATCTCGCCACGGACCCAAGATGCCATCCAGCAGAGACCCAGCGTGTTGCACAACACGGGCTCCAAGGGCATCATTACCTCCGTGGAGCCCAGCACACCCACAGTCCTGAGGTGGGCCAGGCTGGCACCGGGGAGGGCCCGGGTGGTGGGCGGGAGGGGGTGTGGGTGAGTGGACAAACGGATGGAATGGGGGCGGATGGATGATGGATGTTCAGCAAAGAGGTGACGTGTACGTGGGTGGTTGGCATAGGGGGGCGGGTGGGTAGGTGGCCTGGTAGAGGATTGCATTAAGGCAGCAGCAGGGGGTGCGAATGGTTAGGTACTTGGGTGGGTGGATGGACTGCTAGATTGTCTGGCTCAGAGATTGCATCTGTGGGTAGAGAGAGCCTGAGTGAGGGCTGCGAGGAGAGGTTTTCCTGGCCTTCCCCAGATTTGGCAGGGGTGAGAGGGAGGAAATGAGAGCCTTCTTGCCTGAACTCTTTATCTCCCTAACATGGCAGAAGCCGTGTCCCCAGGGTCTACTCACCCCTCTGTGGGGCCCAGGTTCCCGTCCGGTGACACAGACTCCATGGACTGTGGCCAGGGCTCCTCAGCTGGGGAGAGGGGGAGCTCCCCAATATCCCCAATATCCCTCCTTGCCCAACGGTCTGTTAGGAGGCAGCTTGTTAGGCCACCTTCAACTACCCCCAGACCACAGTTCCATCGAGCATAAATGATATTGCTTCCCGAAAGAATCAGCTTTGTCCTGTCTGACTGCAGGACCCAGCACATGGGACGCTTGGCTGCTTATGAAGGTCCCTGGGCCCAAGACACTGTACACAAATGCCGTGTCTCCCACAGTGGCCACAGCCAAATGGAAAGTGCCCTGGGAAAAGCAGGCCCTTTTCCAACAGCAGCTGATGGCAGGGCCTGGGCTTGGGATTGAGAGCAGCCCTGGGACTTCCTCATGACAACTCTGGGCTTAAGCCTCCCTGAATCCCTGAGCCTCGGTTTCCTCACCTGCAAAATGAGGATTATTTTAACCTGAGCAGTTGCTCTGAGACTCGGACATTGTGTATTTCCTCGGCCTCCTTCGCTGCAGGCTGCAGTGGGGGTCACTGCACGAGCAGTCGAAGTTGGCCCTGCTGGAAGGGGAGAGCACTCTGGGCAGAGGAGGCGGAAGGCAGCCTCTCTGTGAGCCCAGTGGGGTCTCCTGGGGCTGGACTGGGAGAGGCAGCCTGGGTGAGGTGGGCTCTTCCCACCTTTCTACTCTCCAGCTCCAATCTCAGCAGCTTTTCTTGCTGGTTTCTAACCTCCAGCCTCGGCCCACCCTCAGGCCCTTTACCCTTGCTGGTCCATCTCTTCGCGTGCCGCATTTCCTTGTGTGTCCTGAGCAGGTTCCAGCTCCAAGGCCACTTCCTAGGGCAGCCCTTCTGGACTGCCCTGCCTTACAGAGGTCCCTCGCTGTTCTCTCTCTCCCGGACTGATAGGTTTATTCGCTGATCTTTTAACATGCCTGTAGGCTGTCTTCTCAACGAGGATGCAGGCCCCACTAGAACAGGCCTTTGTGCCTGTCTTATTCACCGCTCTGTCCCCAGTGTCTTGAACAAAGCCTGGCATGCAGTAGCTGTTCAGTAAAAGTTTTGAAATGAATGAATGAATTTGGTGGGTGAGGCCATAGGGCCTTGCAGGCCATAGGCAGGAGGGCAGGTTTGTCCTGGGCTCAGTGAGGACTGAATACTATCTCCCACCTAACGGGGACTCATCGAAGGTGCTGGAGGGAGGGAGTGACCCGACCTAAGCTGCTGCAGCCCCCTGACCGTCCTCTGCTCTCCCCAGGTCCACCTCCACCTCCTCACCCGTGCGCCCGGCCGCCACCTTCCCACCCGCCACGCACTGCCCGCTCAGCAGCGCCCTGGACGGGGTCTACCCTACCCTCATGGAGCCTGTCCTGCTGCCCAAGGAGGCCCCGCGGGGGGCCCGGCCCGAGAGGCCCCGCGCTGACGCCGGCCACGCCTTCCTCGCCAAGCCCCCCGCCCGCTCTGGGCTCGAGCCCGCCGCCTCCCCCAGCAAGGGCTCCGAGCCCCGGCCCCTGCCGCCCCCCGGCTCCAGCCACGCGGCCGTCACCCGCACCCCGGCGAAGAGCCTCGCAGCCCACCACGCCGCCCTGGACCAGCCGGCGCCCCCCGCCTCGGCCGCAGACCTGCACCGGGAAAAGACTCAAAGTAAACCCTTTTCCATCCAGGAACTGGAACTCCGTTCTCTGGGTAAGACCACCCTGACAGCGGCCACCTTCATAGACGCGATAATCATGCGTCAAATTGCTCACGATAAAGGGCCGCGAGAAGGAGGTTCGCTGGCCATCGACCCCCCTCGCGACGGTAAGACCCCCGGCCCCGCCGCCCACCCACCCGTCTCGTGGCCTAAAGATATTTGCAGATCTCTGCTTTTTATCCCCCCACCCATTTTTTGTTGATTTTGGCATTTTGGTTTGAAACCCCGTCGTCGATTGCACGCTCCGATGAATCTTCAAGCTGCCACCACGCCCTCTCCTCAGTTTCGGGGCACCTCATCATTTGCACATCGTTTTATCATGATTTTTTTTTTAATTCTTTTTTTTTCCCCCTTGAATGAATGGATCTGATTTTGACTCTGACCGTGCCACCCATCTCCCTACCTTGCGCCTTCATTTTGGGGAGCAGGGAGTGGGGCTGTGAGGAATTTGGGATGATGACTTTCGCTTGCTGTTGTGTGTTGATCTGTGTTGATCTGGTTTGACTGAGAGGAAACTGGGGTGGATGGAGGGGGGAGCCTGGCGGGGAGAGGAGCCTCGGGGAGGGGGTCCCTACACTCTCTCCAGAAGGAGCCAGCCAAGTCCTCAGTGGGCGCCCCATTTCCCAGTCTGCTCCAGTGGTGATGGAGTCTCAGGAGACCCCTTTCTCTGGCCCCGGTGCCCCTGGCTGGCTGCCCCTGGCGTGCGTGGGGAGAAGCAGGGTCCTCTGGGTCCAGCCCCCCACTCCCATCCTCACCCATGGCTCCTCTGCAGGGCCCCTGGGGTCAGGGCATCCCCAGCCACACCTGCCTCCTGTGCTCTGCTCCCTCCCTCTGCCTGCCACCTTTCCAGCCTCACTCTATCTCTGTATGTCTGTCTGTCCTCTTTCCCCTCTGCATAAGTCTCTCTCACTCATTTGTTCCACCTTGGTTTGTGGGTCCCTCTCGGTCTGTGGGTCCCTCTCAGTCTGCGGGTCCCTCTCAGTCTATGGGTCCCGGTTTGCGTGTTTTCCTCCCCCTCGCAGCACACACCCATGTGCACACAGGCTTGTCCCTCCTCCAGCTGTGTCCCTCCTCCCCCAGCCAGCCAGCAGCTCCTCGCTCTGGCCTCTCCTTCCCTCCACCAGCCCAGGCCTCTTCCCCAGCTTGGGTCCCCTTGGGCCCCCCTGGGACGTGGTCAGCAAAAGGGATGGCCTGCCCCTTGGCCCTGCCCAGGCCTGCTCCCTCACCTTCACCTCCCCTCCGCCCGGTGCAGGTTACCATGGCAGCAGCTACAGCCCCGATGGGGTCGAGCCCGTCAGCCCCGTGAGTTCACCCAGCCTGACCCACGACAAGGGGCTCCCCAAGCACCTCGAGGAGCTCGACAAGGGCCACGTGGAGGGGGAGCTGCGCCACAAGCAGCCAGGTACCCCCCGGCCACTGCCCCCACATCCCCTCAGGCCAGAGCTGGTCCTCACCATGGCTCTCGGAGATGGGCATAGTCAGTATAGGGAAACCGAGGCACTGGGCACTGAAGGGCTTCAAACCCAGATCTGCAGGTGACTAGGACAGCTGTGCCAGGGCAGATGCCCCCACCCCAACCCCTCTGCTCTGCCCACAGGCCCCGTGAAGCTCGGCAGCGAGGCAGCCCACCTCCCACACCTGCGGCCGCTGCCTGAGAGCCAGCCCTCCTCCAGCCCGCTGCTGCAGCCCACCCCGGGGGTCAAAGGTCATCAGCGGGTGGTCACCCTGGCACAGCACATCAGCGTAACTACCTCTTTCCCCTCCTCCTCACCTGAGCTCTAGGTCAGGGGCTGGCCTTGGGGACAGGAGGGCCTTGGGCAAAGCCCCTTGGTGTGAGGGTAAACCGAGTTCCGACAGGAGGGCCTGGGCACCCAGGGGGTTGGTGAAGGCAAGCCATTCTGGGACATCAGGGTCTCGGCCTCGGGTGCTGGAGCCGCCACCTCCCTCTGCCAGTGGGGCACTGTGCAGGTGGGCACCCTGTGGTCCAGAGCTTTCTCAGACTCGGTTGTTTTAAAAAGTAGAATCTCCCAGTGCTTTTGACATGAGTGACTAATTCTGTAAGTGGCTGGAAAACATGAAAAGTAAAAATCACCCGTGGAGCAAACCTACCCCATCAAGGGCTGCTGGTTTGAGACTTCCATCCCCATCCCCCACGCCGTGCACATGGGGATGTGGTGGGCAGGTGGGAGTCACCGGGAGGCCAGGGCCCAAGCGTGGGCTGTGCACCCACCGGCTCAGTGTAGCCCCTGGAAGACCCTGGTGGGGCTGCCTGACCCCCTTCCCCCCGCAGGAGGTCATCACCCAGGACTACACGCGGCATCACCCACAGCAGCTCGGCGCCCCCCTCCCCGCCCCCCTCTACTCCTTCCCGGGGGCCAGCTGTCCTGTCCTGGACCTCCGCCGTGCACCCAGTGACCTCTACCTCCCGCCCCCTGCCCATGGCACCCCCGCGCGTGGCTCCCCGCACAGCGAAGGGGGCAAGAGGTAGGCAAGGGCGGGCTGCTCCCTGCTGGGTGGTGTGAATACCTTAGAAGGGGTCTTTCTTGGCACTCTGCCGTGGTGCAGATGGGAAACTGAGGCTCAGTGACATGACACCATTTGCCAAGGCTGCTGAGCTGGGCAGTGGGAGCTGATGAGTGTGTCCATTCGCAGGGTCTCAGCACATCACCTAGGTCAGCTCAGGTCCCCACCACAGCCCCGGGAAGCATAGGCAGTATTGTCCTGTTTCACAGATGGAGAAACCAAGTCACAGAGAAGAGAACAGGCTCGCTCCCAGCAACACTGACCACAGCTCTGACCCCTCTCTCCGTCCAGGTCTCCAGAGCCAAGCAAGACCTTGGTCCTGGGTGGCAGCGAGGACGGCATTGAGCCCGTGTCCCCGCCGGAGGGCCTGTCAGAGCCCGGGCACCCGCGGAGCGCCATGCCCCCGATGCTGTACCGTGGAGGGGAGCAGCCGGAGCCCGGGTACGTGGGTGGTGCCACACTCCTGCCTGCCAAGGCAGGGGCCTTCGGGCCCGGCTGGACCGTATCAGACCCAGACCCACTAAGAAAACGTCACAAACTGAAGGGCCAGCTCGGTGGCAGCCTTGGGCTGGGGCCCGGCAGCTCAGGCAGCTCCTTTTGCTGGGAGTGAGCAGAAGTGAGTTGAAGGCACCACCCAAGCAGAGGGCCGGGAGCTGAGGCCCAGCGGGAAACCAGGCCCGGTGGCCTTGGGGCAGGAGAGGGTGGTCTGAGTTTTCACTGCCAGTTCCCAAGGCTCTTTGCAGAGGCTCGGGCAGGGGCAGGTGGGCAGGTGACCCACCAGGGCGGCTGGGAGGCTCCAGAGAGATCCTGAGCCCAAGGATATGGAAAGTGCAGAGAAGGTTTTCCTGTTTTTTTTTTTTTAATGAAAACACATTCTGTAATTGTACTGTTAACTATAGTCCATGATTTAAATTAGGATTCACTGCGTTGTACAATTCCCTGCATTTTTTTTTTAAACTTATTCTAGGAGCATATATAGAACCTGAAATTTTCCTTTTAAGCACGTTCAAATAGAGAATTCAGTGCTGTCAATTACAGTCCCAGTGTTGTACAACCATCACACCAGCTATTACCATTCCCCTTCCCCAGGGATAAGGCGTTAAAAGACAGGGTCTCCTAGGAGAGGCAGTATACAGCTATAGCTGGGAGAAGTCTCGTTCCAAATCTGTAAGGCAGCATAGGTGATGAGCTCCCCATCGTTACAAGCATGCAAGTGCAGCGCCGAGTGAGCTGACCTGGGGGTGTCTGCTCCTCACAGCAGAATGGGCTCCAAATCTCCAGGCAACACCAGCCAGCCGCCGGCCTTCTTCAGCAAGCTGACGGAGAGCAACTCCGCCATGGTCAAGTCGAAGAAGCTGGAGATCAACAAGAAGCTGAACACCCACAACCGGAATGAACCGGAATACAGTAAGGGGCCCGCCGACTTCCCCTGGCAATGCAGGGCGGCGGGGGCCTGTGGGCTATCTCGTGGGGTGGGAGTGACAGACACCCACGGGGCACTTCCAGAGCTCAGCAGACCCGCTGCCCACCTCTCCCCCAGCCCAGGGCCCACGCTCAGGGAATCCTGGTTCTCTTTAGGTGCCAGTCACTGCACAGGTGCTTACGGCACAGAATCTGGCACTTAGAAGAGTGCCTGGCACCTGGTAGGTCCCTGATGAAGGCTAGCTGTGGGATGGGCCATCCCAAGTGCCCTCCCGAGCACCAGGGGTTGGCTCGGATACGATCGCAGGTGTCTTCCGTCCTCGGCCCCCAGTGTCTGCATCAGTGGGTTCCCTCGGGGCATCGTGTGGTGGGACACAAGCTTTTGGTTTTGCTCCCCAACCCTTCATGCAGTGCCTGAAAAGCGGGGATGAGGTTGGGGGGCAGGCACGGAGAATCTACCAGGATCCTCGATAGCCAGGGGAGTTTGAGGGCATTGCAGCAGCTTGTCTCCTCCTGAGGCTAGAGCAGAACCTTGCAAGTAGTCACTGGCCCAGGCTGGAAACTCCAGAGCCCTACTCGGTGCAGTCCATGGGCCAGCGGCATCAGCCTCCCCAGGGAGCCGCTGTGCAAGGCAGAAGCTCGGGCAGTCCCCAGCCTCCTGAGTCGGTCTGCTTTGAGAGAGGCTGCACCTGGCCTCGGCCAGACAAGGGGCAGTTGGGAGTAGGTGACTTTCCCCACCCTGAGGGCCCATGGCCTCACCCCCTTGTCACCCCCCTGGCAGCTGTCGGCCAGCCTGGGACAGAGATCTTCAACATGCCCGCCGCCACCGGGGCAGGTGAGCCAGCAGGTAAGCTAGCAGGTGAGCCACCCACCCTTCCCGCCACTGATGCTCCCCGGGGTGGGGGCAGGCTGCCTGGGTGGGACTCTAGGAAGAGTCTCAGCAGGGCCTTGGGGGTCACAAGGCTGAGCCCCCCAGCCATGACCATGGGGACAGGAAGCCTTCACTACCTCACGTGTCCTTCACGTGTCCCCCTCTTTCTTGTCTGCGCCAACCTTGCTGTGAGGGCACAGAAAGGCCCAAAGCCAGGCAAGTCTTGTTTGCTTTATAGAAAGAAGTATCTCTTGCAGGGGAGTGCCCACTTTGCATTCAGGGACAGGCCCCAAGCATGCTTGATGGAGTCTGAGCGCCACGCTCGGCTATCTGGAAATATCTCTCCATGTGGTTGCTGGGTCTCTCTGATAGGGTTTTGAGGGTCTGGGTGACCTGTGCTTAGGGGTGCCCAGAGCGTCCATAGTCCGGGGGCCTGTTGCTAGTAGCCAGAGCATCAGTTTCACGTGTTGAAAATCGGACAGGGTTGGGGGGACTTGGTTTTCATCAAATGATACGCAGATGTATTTATGGAGGCAAGCATAAAATTCACATGCATTTTTAAGCTAAGATGTGTTTTTAAGCTTAAGTAAGATGTGAGACATTTTGGATTTGGGGGGGCCCTTTGGATTGGACCCCAACCTTCAGAGTGGGGGGTGACCCTATTTCTGCTGCCTCTGGGAAGAGTTTGGGGGCACTGGAGCCCACCTGCGGGGAGCCCGCGGGGCAGCGGCTGAGCCCGGGTGCAAGAGGCATTACCCGGCACCAGCACAGGGCCCCCAGGGTCCCCGGCTGTCAGCACCCCTGGGCCTCTGGGGGACGTGCAGCGACCTTGAGCTCTGGGTGGTGAGCCGTTTTGGGCAGGAGGGGCCAGAGGCCACAGGGTGGGTGCGGGGTCCTGCCTGGGGTACACCTGAGCCTCAGGCAAGGGGGAGGAGACGCTTTGATCGAAATAATCCAGTGATGAGAACGCATCCAGGATGTTCTCAGTCTTGACCGCATGGTAGACACACAGCGTGTGTATGTGTAGAAATTCACCGTGATTGAGGTTTGTGTGGAAGTTTTTGTTTGTTTTCTTTTTTGCACGGGCATGCCCCGGGAATCGAACCCAGGTCTCTGGCATGGCAGGTGAGAACTCTGCCTGCTGAGCTACTGAGGCCCACCCTGTGTGGAAAAATTTAATGTAAAATTCTATTCAGGTGGTTTTTTTTTTTAAAGCAGTTTAGTCCCCACGCACATTTTCTGCAGCCCCCAGTCTGCTGCTGGGCCCCCGGTTCCAACCGGCCTTAGTGCCTCTCCCCATCAGGTGGCGGGCCCACGGGCTGGGCCGGAAAGGCTCAGGCTTGTGCCTGGCATTGCTGGAATGTTCCCTCTCCAGACAGGCGTGGCCCTGCTCCCCCCTCATCACTCCCACTGAATGTGGGAGTCTTTTTTTCTTCTTTACTCTTAACTGTAGTCCCTGGTTTAACTTCGGGTTCAGTGTTGTGTGGTTCCGTGTGCTTTTCTGTTGGGGTTTTTATTCTAGTGCCATATGCACAGTACCGTAGACGCAGCTGTCGCTTCCCGTGGCCGCAGCAGGCGTGGGCCTCAGCGGTGCTGTGGTCACAGTGCCCAGCACCCGTCTGTTCCCAAGACCTTCCCTCATTCCACGCGTACTTTTTTTTTGTTTATTTCAATGCTCACCCTGGTTGGAAAGTTTGCTTTTTCTTAGTGAACGTGGCTTATGTTTAGAGCTGATGAGATGTGGCAGAGACGCAGCTTGTAAGGGTAGAGAGGGCAGCCCTGGCTGCAAATGAGTTTGAAACTAAAAGGAAGCAAAGTAAAACAGCTGCTACAGAAACATGTTTTCCTAAGTTGCCGAAGCCCTCCGGTCACAAACGGGGGTCGCAGCCCTCACGGGTTGCCCAGCTGGAGCCCCTCCGCCGCCAGCTGTCCATGTGGGACCCGCCTCCGCAGACACCCCTGGCCGGGGCTCCTCAGGGGTCTGGGCGCACAATCTGGCTTAGCCAAGAGGCTGGGAGAGACCCAGGCCTGGAGTGTGCAGAAGCCCCCCCACCCCACTTCGGCACGGTCCCGCAAGCATGGGGGGAGGGAAGGGGAGAGACGGTCCCAGAGAGTGGTGGAAGGCTCCCTGGTGCCTGCTGGCTCCCCACTTCTGTCCTGGGGCAGGAGGGCGGGCCCGGGGGGGCCTGTGCCGCCTCAGCTCTGCCCTGTCCCCGCACGCGCGGTAACTGCATGGCTACCCTGTCCTCGCCCCCGTCTCTGCACCTCTTTCCACCCTGTGGCTCCTGGGAGGGGAGAGAGCGTCCCATGTGGGGGACTGGGGTGGGGGGCGGCCCAGGCCTCATGGGCCAGGCAGGCAGCAGGTCACACTCCCTCCCCGGGCTCCTGCCCCAGCCCCACCAGCCCCAGGGAGCCCCAGGGAACCCTAGGCTCAGGCTTGGCCCATGCCCCAGCGGCCCCTGCCCGCTGATCCCCACACACACTACCCCCCCCTCTCCGTTTTACAGCCACTGGGAATTTAAACAGTAAACAGCCCCAGCTGGGATTGGGGTGAGGGGGCTTCTGATTCTCTAGAAGACAGAGAAAAATGAGGCTGGGGGCTGTGTCTGACCTCCCCCACCCCACCTCCTTAGGAATTCCCAAGAGCTTCTGGGACCCAAGTTAGAGACCACCCCACAGCCATCCCAAGTAGGGGGGAATGGGGAAAGGGGAGAAAACATGTTGCTTTGCCAAAATGTGCTCACTGTGTATTTCTCTCTTCTCTTCTCTCTCCCCTCTCTCTCTGTCTCTCTCTCTCTCTCCCCCTCTCTCCCTCTCTTACCCTCTCTTGGTCCTTCCCTGTGGCTCCCTGGCCCGGCCCTGTGTGTCCGTCTGTCTCTCTCTCCCAGGCCTTATGACCTGTAGAAGCCAGGCGGTGCAGGAGCACGCCAGCACCAACATGGGGCTGGAGGCAATTATTAGAAAGGCACTCATGGGTAAATATGATCAGTGGGACGAACACTCACCGCTCAGTGCCAATGCTTTTAACCCTCTGAATGCCAGTGCCAGCCTGCCTGCTGCTCTGCCCATAACTGCTGCTGACGGACGGAATGACCACCCGCTCACCTCGCCAGGTCGGCAGGCCTTTTCCGCCTTTCCCCCTCCCCCTGGCCAATCCCTGTCCCCCCCACCCCTCTGGTGTCATTAATCCTCATTCCTCCATGTTCCTTTGGCCACCCCCCTTGAGCTTTGGAGCTTGTGACCTGAGTTTTGTGCGTGTTTGATGTTCTGGAGTTCGCTAATCTGAAGCTGGGCCGCCGCCCCCAGCGTCTGTGCTGCCCGGACCCCCCCAACCCCCCGACTAGGCCCCAGGTGCTGGCTGCTTCTCTAAACCACCCGCCCCGCTGCCCGAGCCCTGCCCTGCCTTCCGCCCCTGCTGGACAGACGTCCCCCAGATGCCCTGGCATCCTGGGCCTGTCTTGTATCTTCTTGGGGAGACCAGACAAGAGTGAGGGCCCACCTCCTCCACGTGGATATAGGGGGACTCCTGGGCTCCTGGTAGCAGGCCCTGGGGGTTCAGTGTCTGCTGCCCCACATGGTGTCCTCGGGCTTGATGGGAAGGGATCAGTCTGTGTGTCAGCTTTGGGGGAGCCAGAGGGGCCCCTCCCACAGTCAACACCCACCGCCACTGGGCAGGGCCGAGCAAAGAGAGCTCGGTTCCTTTGGTCCGGCCTGGACACTGAGGCTCCAGGCAGCGTGTGGACTCGTGGCATCCAGGCTTAGCTGTGGGGCCCTGCCTTTGGAGAGGGCCTGCAGACTGCCCAGCCCCAGCCCAGTCCTGGGGTCACAGGGCTGAACCAAGGGTTTCCACCCCTGGGTGGCTGGGCCTCGCCGGTCTGGATGGCTGGACGGGCTGCACTGCAGCCTGAGGGGCTTTGCAAACGGCCGAACCTGCCACCTGGTTGGTCCCCTCCAGAAACTCGCCTCCAAGTTCCAGGCATGTGGCTGGGTCAGGCATCTGGTCGACCTCCTCAGCGTCACATGCTCATCCCAGCCTGGGCCCAATAAACTGGGTCCCCAGGGTGGGCTGTTCTCCCTCCATGGAGGGCTCCAGGGGGCTGGGGCCTCACGCCCTCCCCTTCCCACTTGTTCCCCTGCAGGTGGCGGCGGGAAGGCCAAGGTCTCTGGCAGACCCAGCAGCCGAAAAGCCAAGTCCCCGGCCCCGGGCCTGGCGTCCGGGGACCGGCCGCCGTCTGTCTCCTCGGTGCACTCGGAAGGGGATTGCAACCGCCGGACGCCGCTCACCAACCGCGTGTGGGAGGACCGGCCCTCGTCTGCAGGTGGGCAGCCAGCAGGGGGTCCTCATTTTGGGGGGTGGGGGGTGGACTCGGGCAGAGCCGTGGGCAGCTCCTGTGGGCCGGAGCATGGGTCAGGCCTGTTCTGAGATGCTGCCTGGGGACGTGGTCAGCTGAGACTTGAGGAAGGCGGAGCAGTCAGGGTGGTCGGGCGAAGGCAGCCTCTGCACATCCCCTGACCAGAGAGGTTCCAGAAGCACTCGGAGATGGGATGAGAGGCCTTGGGGGGGGGGAGGGGGGGGAGGGGGGCAGCAGCCGACATGGGCTCAACAGTCCATGCAGGGCCACCTGGGGTCCCTTCCAGGTGTGGTGGGGAGCCGAGGCTTTGGGGAGGGCAGCAGCCGCAGGGGCCAGAGCGCAGGGGTTGGGGCCTGGCAGCCTGGCGGGTGGGGGCCCCGTGAGAGGGGGTCGCACAGTTGTGAGATGTTCTCTAAGAGATGTCCGGGCCAGACCAGCTCCCAGGCTGAGGCGGCCATGACCCTAGGGTGCTGGTGGTGGTGGTGGGGCGGCACCACAGGGCTGGGGCCGCTGCTCACGAAGGTGCTGGCGTCTCCCCGCCCTCCCCAGGTTCCACGCCGTTCCCCTACAACCCCCTGATCATGCGGCTGCAGGCGGGAGTCATGGCCTCCCCGCCCCCGCCGGGGCTCCCCGCGGGCAGCGTGCCCCTGGCCGGCCCCCACCACGCCTGGGACGAGGAGCCCAAGCCCCTGCTCTGCTCCCAGTACGAGACGCTCTCCGACAGCGAGTGACCAGGAGGGGCTGGGCCGGGGGTGGGCGGCTGCCGGCTCCGCCACCGAGGAAGGAGGCCCTGAGTCCGCCTGTGTGTCCGTCCGTCTGTCCATCCAGAGCTGGCATCCTTGCCTGTCTAAAGCCTTAACTAAGACTCCCGCCCCGGGCTGGCCCTGTGCAGACCTTACTCAGGGGACGTTTACCTGGTGCTCGGGAGGGGACGGGGCCGGGGAGGGGCGCGGCGGGCGTGTGGTGGGCACACGCGCCCAGGGCCGGGGCGGCCAGGGACCCAAAGCAGGACGACCACGCACCTCCCCCGCCACTGCCTCCCCCTTCACGCATTTGGAACCAAAGTCTAAACCGAGCTAGCAGCCCCCGCGCCCTCCCTCTGCCTCTGCCTCCCATCCCGCTTAGCACTCTGGACAGACGGACACAGGCCCGGGCCTCACAGGCTGGCCCGGGCCTCACAGGCTGACTGGGCAAGGCGGCGGCGGGGCCGGGGGCGGGCGCCGAGGAACTGGACTGTGTTTTCCACACACCGTGGCCGCAGCGGTGGGAAGGAAAGGCAGATGTAAATGATGTATTGGTTTACAGGGTATATTTTTGATACCTTCAATGAATTCAGATGTTTTACGCAAGGAAGGACTGACCCAGTGGTAGTGCTGCTGTGCTTTGACCCCTGCTTACCGTGCAGGGGCGCGTGCGGCCCATGGGGGTGTCGCCTGCAGGACCGTGGGGGCGGGGCACCAGCTCGGCAGCCCCCCGCGCGCCCCCTCTCTCCCTTCCTTGGGCAGAATGAATTTGATGCGCGTTCTGTGGCCGCCATGTGTGCGTGGCGGTGGCATTCTGTCATTTACACATGTTGTTCTAATTAAAAAGCGAATTATACTCGAGTCACAAAGATTGGTTGTTTCCCGCAGCCTGTGCAGGGCAGGTGCCCAGGGCTGGGGGGCCAGGGGCGTCGCCCCCCAACTTGCCAGTCACCCTGACCCTTCCCACCTGTGGCTGCCTCCCATCCTCACGGCTGGATACTTTGACTGTCACCCCCGCCCCTGGGAGAGAACACCCAGACCCTCTGCTGGCGCCACCTGCTTCCAATGAGAGGCAGAAAAGAAGGGGGAGCCCTGGCCAGCGCGGGTCTTCAAAGAGCAGCCAGGTTGCGATTTGTGCTTTTGGTGGATCTTTCAGAGAAAGACCCAGGCGCTCAGCCCTGCCCACGTGTGACTGCCCAGTGCTCTGGAGGCCGTGGGCTGTGGCGAGCCCACTGCCTATTGGCACAGAGGCAGGAAGGTGGGCCCCACCCTGGGGTGCCGCCTCTGCCATGGAGCTGGCTGAGGGCTCCCTCCAGGTGCCGGGTGTGGTAGGCCCAGAGCCACCTCAGCCACCCCCACTGACACAGCCACCACAGGCCCGAGTGTGGCCTCCTGTGTTCCCTTCACTAAGGAGAGGTCGAGAGCCCACCCTGACAGAGCCGGCAGGTCAGCCCTGCCTCTAAAGCGTTCCTAGAGTGGCTGGGGGTGGGTGGGGGGGAGCGGTGAGGGGCCCCAGATCGGGTCCCCCAGCTGCGTGGACAGTGGGGAGATGCCCACCCCAGAAGGCCTGAGGAGGCCTGTCTGCAGGGCCTGCTCCAGCGAGGGCAGAGCTGGGAGCCTCCGGAAGCTCCGAGGAGGCTGCCGGCTGGGCCGCTGTCCCCCAAGCCATAGGACAAAAGGTTGAGGCCAGCTCCTGTGGAGAGGGGGCTGCTGTGCCCTTTCCCTCTTTCCGAGGTGGTGAATCATGCTGAGCCTGGGCATCCGCAGTCCTGGAACCCATCCTGCCCTGCCCCTTGGCATCCAGGCAGGCAGGGAAGCTGGCCTCTCACCCCTCTCAAGGGCAAATGGGCTGGAGTCCTCCGAGAGAGGCCTGCTCTGGAGAATGACCCCAGAGGGTTAGGGTTGGGGAGGCAGGCAGCTAAGAAAGCCAGGGCCACCGGAAGTAGGAGTTGCCAGCCCCTGTGCCACCCCTCAGCTGACAGGATCCCCAGCTGGCGGGGGTGGTGTCTGCAGGGTCTCAGCAGAACCCTGAGTTTGCCCTGCACACTGTGCCATGAGGCAGTCCGGGGAGGCATGGCCGTGTCCTGTGTGACCTCAGAGAGTCACTTCTAGCGTCCTTGAGCCTCCTGCAGGCACCTGGGCGGTGGGCACCAGTGCACCCCAGGGCTCAGCCTTGGCCCGCCCGCAGCACCGATGCCGGCAGGCAGGTGGCAGTGCTGGGCCACACGGCTGTGTCTTAGGCAAGCTAGGGGCAAGGGGATCCTCGCCTTTATTTGGGGTGGGGGGAGTCCCTAAAGGCTGGGAAGCGATTCAGACAAAACTGGAGCCTTTTTCTGCCCCGTCTCCAGGTCCACCAGATTCCTGTAGGATAGATGAGCTTCTCCAGAGGAAACCCAGGTGCGCTCAGGACCCTGCAGGCAGCTGCCCCGCCCCTTCCCCTCCTCCCTGGCTGGGCTTCATGAGCGGCAGGAGGGGGCAGGCGGGGCCCGCGCCATTGTGGGAGGCGCAAACTGTGTACATGGCACAGCCAGCCTAGCAGGTCCCCCAGGGGTCTGCCAAGCACAGTTCCCTCAGCTCTCAGAGGCAGGTGTACTGGCAGGGTCCTGCGGGAGGCAGGTGCTGACACGGAGGGAGAGGTGCAAGAAGTTTACTGGGGGTGATGCCTGTGAAAGGGTAAAGGGAGAAAGGAAGTGGGATCCAGCAGGGAGAAGCTCAGACCACGCACAGCAACCTCTCAGCCAGCCAAGCCGGGAGCTCCAGAGCCAAGAGGAGCCAGGAGGAGACCTGCAGGGGTGGGAAGGTCCTGGCGCTGGGTGGGGGAAGCCTCAGCTGCAAGCAGCCGCTCACTGCAGACCTCACAAGTTCCTTCCTGGAGGGAGCTGCGAGGGGGCCTCCACGCTCCCTGGATCCACTGGTGTCAGCACCGCACCTGCCGGTAAGCCCAGCTGTTCTCCCTTCAGGGTCTTGAATGGTCACAGTTGTGATTCAAAGTCATGCTGGCTGAGTTGAATTTGCATGGATTAAGTGGTGTGCACATAGGACCCCATCGCTAAAGCAGGGACTGAGGTCTTGGGGTTCCTGTGGCTGTATTTGTGTCTCCCTTGTCCACAGAGACTGGCAGGCGCCTCCAGGAATGTCCTCACGAACCTGTCCTCAACCTTGCCCCTTCTGGCATTGACCTTCACCTGCCCTTTTAGGCACCATCCTCCAGCTGGGCTGAGCCCCACCTGCAGGGTGGCCAAGTCGTTAACGGTGGGGTCCTGGGTGCAGAGCCTGGCTCTGTTTCACACTAGCTGTGTGACCTTGGGCAAGTTATTTAACCTCTCTGTGCCTTACTTTATCCTCTGTAAATTGGGACTAAAATACTGCCCATCTTAGAGGACTGTTGTGACAAAGGAGTGAGACCACACGAAGTGTTTAACAGTACCAGGAGTATAAGGGGCCCTGTATAAATGAGCTAAAAGGGTTTTGTGTTTTTTATGTTTATTGTATAATTTATTATGTGTATCAATTTATTATATTATCTATAAATCAAATAATGGTTTATAGAATTGTAAGTTTTTATATCAGTTAAAAAAGTTGTATCTGTAATATAGCTTTTATTTATAAAATAAATGCATCGATTATTTTGCACACTGCCAGGCTACTATTCTAACCTTAGGAGGCCACAATTAGCCCTGCAATTCCATTCCGGCAGCCCTCTCTGTTGAAGGATCTGTCTCCTCAAAAAGCCTCTACATCAAAAGGTACCCCCCCCACACTCACCTCCCCCTGCAAACTCCAGAGCCCTGGGGGAAACGTCATTCTGACTCGCCAACTCATTGACAGCGCGTTCCGTGGCTGCCCAGGGTTTCCCCTAGTTGCACTCCCGACTCCCGGCCCCTGCGGCCCCGCCAACGAATGGGCGAGAGGAGCAGAAACAAGTTGTAACTCCCATTCCAGCCGCCTGCCCTGAAGAAGCAGCTGGAGGCTGCTGGCCAGGACCAGGTAGGGGCAGGTCTCTGTGCTGGGCACCGGGCTGTGCAGTACAAAGCATTCACATGGAAATGCAGCTTTCCCTGTCCCCTCTGCAGACCCTCCCTCGAATCCGAGCCCCTGTGTGAGGCCTGGGCCTCTGCATTTACTAACTTGCGCTCCTGGGTGGAGCCGGTGCACACTGAGGCTGCTCTGTAGGGAGTAGAAGGGCCAAAGCTCCAAGCCCTGGAAGATGCCTCCGTGCCCCTCATTTGAGCTTAAGGGAGAGGAGGGTTCTGCAACCAACCTTGGGGGGGAAGAAAGGGGAGGCCACAAAGTAAAACTAATATGTCCCTCCCTACACCTCTGGCAGTGTCTGAGTATCACAGAAACACAAGAGGAGCCTGTTTGGGTTGGTCCATTTTATTAAGATACCCAATCGATTTCTTAAGTTATCTGTTAACCAGAAAATATCACCATGGGGAGAAAAGACACTGTCTGTGAAGATATACAAAAATATATTGGTCATTTTGCCTCTACTGGACATGCACTCCAGGCCACCTTCCATGCCTCCGTGGAGGGAGGTGAAGCCCAGGTACGCCTCCACCCCTGGGGGGAGTGACAGGGACAGCCCGTGACTCTGAGTCCATCACGACTGAGGGAGGGGGCTCAGCAGGGCCTCTGGGGTACTTGCTCTGGGCCCCCCTCAGCTGCTGGGCAGCCCAGCCTGGGGGCTTCTCCCAGCCTGTTCTGGGGAGCACAAGGCCTGTTTATCTTTTGTCCTCTTTTCATGACCCACATACTTCAGGGCGAGCCTATAGCATCAAGGAGGTGACAGGTTCAGGTCCTTTACTATTTGTTGTGGAATCCATCTAGTCCAATGGCAGGAGACAGCCCTCCCCCGAATGTGATGGCACAGCCTGCCCCTCCAGGTCCAGATTCGGCCTCACGCAGTGAGCAGCCAGCACTGCTGAGAACCCAGGCTGGCTCCGCGGGGCCTGACACAGAGGCCTTGGCATTGGCGAGACACGAGTCCTGCAGGCGCTGCTCGGGCAGGTAGGAGCAGAAGACCCTGCAGCTGGGCCACGGCTGCTAAAGCTCAGGGCCTCGCTCTGATGGACTACACCGAAAGCATCTACACTAGAGACCCAGTTCACTGGGATGGCTAAGGCTTGAGGTGTTGCCCAGGCCACCAGCCCTCACAACATAACTACCTTCAGCCCCCGGCTTCAGCGTCCAGCCCAGGTCAGCTGCTCAGGCCCAGGTCTCGGCCAATCCTCGCACCATCATGCTGTACCTCCTGGTAAGGCCTGTTCTGGAGGAATGGGGGGGGTGTCTGGGTGGCAGGGGTCTCCACAGCCTGCAGCAGGCCCCCCAGCCAAGGTTGCGTGGGCGTACACCACAGACACACCTGCTCCTCTCCTTCACGCTGAGGCCTGGAGCCATTACAGGGCTCACGGTCCACCTCCCCGTCCCTGTAGTGTCGAGTCAGGACTCACACTGCCTCTACTCTTTCAAATGCTAATATAATAGATGCACTTATTGAGTCCCTGCTTCGGCCGGGGTGGCCTTGTCCCTTGCTAGTCCCTGGCCGCATGGACCCTTGACCCCTCCCACCCCCAGGGGCCGATCCCACCCTGTTAGAGCACCTCAGTGCCCAGGAGGCAGGGGCTGGGGTCCTCGCACAGTGCCAGCTGCACACTGGAGGCAAACCAGTGGCTGGGCCGGCCAAGGCTGCAGTGCAGGGTGGTCCGGAAAGTGCTCCTGGCGTGTTTGGGGAAGATGATGGTGGTGCTCCGGAAGCGCAGGGCGCGTGGCCGGGGCTCCAGGGTCAGCTGGCTGCGGTAGCTCCGCCAGGTGCAATTGGGCGCAGCCGTGATGGTCTCGCTGTAGGCCGTGACGGTGGGCACGGGGGCGCAGAAGACATTGTCACAGAAGTGCTTCTCTGAGGCATACTTGACTTCAGAGTTGCAGCTGGAGAGGGAAGAAGGCAGCGGAGAGGTGACGTCACCCCAAGATGAGGGCTGCAGCGCCGTGCACGTGGGAAGGGGCCTCAGCGGGCTTGTGCGTGCCGGCCTGCGGCTTCAGAAACGTCAAGGTCCAGAAGGGCAAAGGAAGCTTAAAGGACTGTTCCGGCTTAGAGAAAAAAGGGACACGACACCTCTTGGGGAATGACTCATGTCCCCCACAAAAGACACGTTCATATCCCCATCGACGTTCCTGAGGGTGTGAACCCCTCTGTTAACATCTCTGACCGCGCTCTTAGTGAAGGTGAGGCTCCCGTGGCTGGGAGACTCTACACCAAGTCAGGGCGGGCATGCAACCCCAGGACCAGAAACCTCACAGGCAGAGGAAATTCTGACAAGGGTGCGGGAGGAGAAGCCGAGGCACCCCAAAGATGGCAGCAGACTAGCACCACCGTGCTACAGACTCCAGAGAAAGCATGGCCTGCCGAGACCCGGATTTTTAACTTTTAGCCCATAAAACATAACCTATAGAAATTTATTGTCTTTTAAGGCCACCAATTTGTGTGCTATTTGTCACAGCAGCCAGGAAAGGAAGAGACAAGTAAATGCAATGCATGATCTTGGATTGGAAAAAAAATATCCTAAAAGACATTACTGGAACAGGTGGTGAAATTTGAATATCAAGTGTGGATGGTGTTTCAACATCAGATTTCCTGATTTTGACAACTATACTGTCAGTACATGAGACTATCGCTGTCCTCAGGAAATGTACAGTGAACTATTTAGGGGTTAAGGAGGTATCAGCAACTACCCCAGGTGATTCAGAAGAAACTCTGTCTACCTATAAAGAGAGAGGATGCAAACACGAACTGACTGAGCAAAATACACAACTGAGAAAACAGTAATGGGCACAGAGGTGCCCTTATACTCCTTGCAACTTTTCTCTAAGTTAGAAATTATATGAAAACTAATTTTCCAAAGAATCACTGCCCCACAGGCTGCTGCAGACTGGGAGAGTCAGGGATGCTCTCATCCCCAGGAACAGTGGAGGATGGGGGACAGTTCTGATCCAGCTGTAGGCCAGCAAAAGCAGACCTCTGGGTCCCGCAGTGCTTTCCAGTCAGGCGCCTGCTATCACTTCCACCTGCCTCAAAAGCACAAGGGGCAGAGGGCTAAAAAATAACTTGCCTCTGTAGGTCTATGGGAAATAGGCTGCTCAAGGATACCATCTGCTGGGCAGGGTAGGAAAGTACAGTCTTGGGAAGCTACTTTCTTGACCCTTTTCTTAGGTCCTTTGGAATTGGTCTGTGCCCCCTGCATGAGACTCTGGCCCTGTTTTGGCTGGAAAGTACTGACGAGCCAAGTGCCAAAGAAAAGCTTTAACATAAACCAAATTAACAGCAAAATCTTAGACAAGAGAGAGAAACTGATCTTCAGGACAATCTCATTAAGATAATCAGATGCCCAGCAACAACAACAACAAAAAAACAAGCTATATTAAGAAACAAAATATTGCCCAGTCAAAGGAACAAATTAAAAAGTCAGAGGAGATACAGAATTTGGAACTAATCAAAGATGTTAAGTAAGTCTTCTAAACCAATTCAACAGGAAGGGAAATATGGCTAAAGAGATAAAGGATATTAAGACAGTGGGTGAGCATACAGAAGAATTTGAAAGCATGCAAAGAAAATTAACAGATCTTCTGACACTGGAATGCACAACAGATCAGAGTGAAAATATTCTAGAGGCATACAGCAGCAGATTTAGACAGGCAGAAAAAAGGATCAGTGCCCTTCTAACTCAGAACATCTGAAATCGAAAAGAATAGATGAAGAATGGGAAAATTCGGGCAGGGGCTCAGGGAACTGAATGACAGCATGAAGTGCACAAACGTGTGTGACGGATGTCCCAGGAGGAGGAGGAGAAAGGGGCTGTGGTAGTTAGAAGCTGAATGGACTCCAGAAGATCATGTTCTTCAAAAGACTCCGTTCCTGCGGGTGTAGACCTACTGTGCGTGGGAACTCTTGATTAGGTTACTTCAGCTGAGGCATGCCCCAGGTGAGTGTTAATCGTCTTACTGGAGTCCTTTATAAGAGGATGAAATTCAGAAGTCACAGGGGATGACAGACACAAACAGGAAGCCACCGAAGCAGAACTAGAAGAAAATCTGGAAGAGAAGGGAGAGACCAGCAGATGCTGCCATGTGTGACAGAAGAATCCAAGATCCCAAGTAGCCTGTCTTCAAGAAGCAGGTATCATCCTGATGACACCTTGATTTGGACATTTTCACAGCCTTAGAACTATAAACTTGTAAGCTAATAAATTCCCATTGTTAAAAGCCAACCCACTTTATGTATGTGCATTTTAGCAGCTTTAGCAAACTAGAACAGATTTTTGTACCAGAAAAGTGGGGTGCTGCTTTGCAAATACCAAAAATGCTGGAACAGCTTTAATAAATGGGTAAGGGGAGAGATTCAGGGAGAATTGTGAGGTGCTTGATAGAAAAGGCCCAGACTGCTCTGAAGAGACTGTTGATAGAAATATGGATGCTAAAGGTCCTTCCTCAGATAGATCGCTGCCAACTGGAATAAAGGCAATTGTTCTTTTAAAGTGGCAGAGAACTTGACAAAACTGAGTCCTGATGTTGGATGCAAGGCAGAATTTGAAAGTGATAAGCTTGGATATTTAGCTGAGGACATTTCCAAACTAAATGTGGAAAGTACAGCCTGGGTTCTCCTAGCAGCTTACGGTAGTAAAACGTGAGGGGAGAGGGGTAAGGCTGAGAACTGAACTCCTAGGTACAAGGAAACCAGAAGAGATGGTTTGGAAAATTCTGAGCTTTGAGAAAGCAAGTCCCCAGAGAACAGGGCTCCAGGTGAGGAGGTACCGTACATGGAACCATCAGTCGTGTCCGTGGGAGTCAGGCCTGCAGACGCGGTTGTCCAGGAAGGACCTGCTGAGGATCCTGTCTGACGGCTGCAAGCCCTATGGACAGCACGTAAAACCAACACATTTTTTTGTGAGAGATCTGTATGAACAAACCACTGCTGGCCCAGACTAAAAAAAACAGATTGAAGGAAAAGTGGTTTCAGGAGCAGAACCATGAAGGCTGAGGAACAAAGATAACTCGGTTGAAGAGAGCTGCCTCACCCATGCATGAAGAAAGGGTGAGCTTGACCCAGAGCTTGCAGAGGGTGGCAATCCACCCTGTTGTTCAGGAGGACGGCTGCCACCCCCCAGCATTCAGAGAGGGTAGGGCACATTCCCCAAGGAGTGGGGAGAGTCTGGCCACCACATAGTGTTCTGAGGGGGCTGTGCCCTGGGGATTGCAGAGACTTGGGCAACCATCCCTCTGCTTGATGAAGGTGAAGCCAAGAGCATGGACAATGGGCAAACCCTTAGAAAGGGTGGAGGTGCTGCTCCATGGAGCTTGGAGGATAAGACTTCACACTACAGATGACTCTCAGACTGTAGAAATCTAATGGAGTATGCAGGGTTTCAGGACTATTTGGAACCTGTGATCCCGGTTTTTCTTCCAATTTTTCCCTATGGTAGTGGGAATGTTTACTCCATGAATGTTCCTCCTTTGTATATTGGAAGCAGATAACTTGTTCAGAGTTTCACAGGTTCTCAGGCAGAGGGGACCTGTGCCCCGGGACAGATCACACCCATAACTGATTTTGATGAGACTTTGTGCTTAATATTGTTACTGAATTGATGTAAGGCTTTTGGGATATCGTAATGGAATGAACGTATTTTGGATATGTAAAGAACATGTCTTTTGAGGGTCTAGAAGGTAGAGTGTGATGGTTTGAAGATTTATGGACCCCAGAAAGTCATATTCTTAAAGCTCATCCATTCCTGTGGCTATCGGGCTATTGTTGTGGGTGAGACCTTTTGATGAAGTTACTTTAGTTGCGGCATGCTTCGGGTGGGGCTTAATCTTCTTACTAGTCCTTTATAAGAGGATGAACTTCAGAGAAAGAGAGAGAACCACAGAAACAGGAAGTCACTGAAGCCACAAGCAAGGCAATCTGGACGAGAAGGGCGAGACCAGCAGAGGCCGCCATATGCCTTGCCAGGTGACAGACGAGGAGTCCCCATCACTGGCAGCCTGCTGTCAGGAAGCAGGTATCATCTTGATTTGGACATTTTCATAGCCTCAGAATATAAGCTTGTATGCTAATATATTCCCACTGTTAACAACTAGCCCATTTTATGTTATCTGCATTTCAACAGTTTTAGCAAAGTAAAAAGGAAAGAAAGGATATTCAAGGAAATAATGGCCGAAAATTTCCCTACTCTTATGAAGAACATAAGGACACGAGTCCCAGGAGGAGTACAACCTATTTCTAACAGAATAAACCCTAACAGACTCACTCCAAAACACAAAACTACTCAGAATGCCAACTGCCAAAGACAGAGAATCCTGAAAGCAAGAGAAAAGCAATGCATCACATATAAGGAAACCCAATAAGATTATGTGCCAATTTCTCATCAGAAACTATGGAGGTGAGAAGGCAGTGCTACAATATATTTAAGGTACTGAAAAAGAAAAACTGCCAGCCAGAAATTGTCTGGGAAAACTGTCCTTCAAAAATGAGGGAGAAGATATCATCAAGATGGCAACATGAGACATTCTTTGAAAAAACGTCTCCAGAGAGTCAGCAAAAAGGCAAATCTCATGTGCTAAGAACTGTAGAGAAGGACTCCACACATGCTGTATCGAAGAAGGAACAGAATATCAGGTAGGAGACTAGCGTCCTGAACTGGCTAGTCCCTTTCCTCACCCTCACTCAGTACCACACAGCTTGGAAGTGCTGAGAGGCAGTGGCCCAGATCCCTCCCACCTCCCACTGGGCAACAGACCATAACGCCACTCACAGGGCCCCAAGTCCACAGAGGCCCAGGGCAGAACCCAAGTGCTGCCTGCAGAAGGGCCTGTAGGGATCAGAGGGGGAGGTAGTGCCAGAGGAACTTCTAAAATGGAGGACAGCAAGGGAGCAACACCACCTACTTCTCATCCCAAAGCAGAGAACAACCAGGCAGAAACTGTCTGAATCCACTGCTTGGGGATCCAGGGACCAGAGGAAGAGAGTAAAGCATACAGGTAAGTGTGAGACAAAGAGACTGGGAACCGCTGTCAGAGACTGAGTAATTCCATCCGCAGCACCTGATGCTCATTCCCACCCTTGAAAGCAGCAGCAGCAGCAGGCGGCCCGACCCTTTCCAGAGGACACTGTGGAAGTCCTCCGCCCCGGGCACGGGGGGGCAGCCCAGTGCTGAGCCCAAACTGCCCAACGTGTGTACGCATCATGGGTAAACCAGAAGGAGAAGAGAAGGGAAAAGGGCCAGGAAGAATAGTTGAAGAAATAATAGCTGGAAAGTTCCCAACCCTTATAAAAGCTATAAACACGCAAATCCAATAAGCCCAACGTACTCCAAACAGAATAAATCTGAACAGACTCACTCCAAGACAGATACAAATCAGACTGTCAGATGCTAAAGAGAAAGAAAATTCTGAAAGCAGCAAAAGAAAAGTGATCCACCACACACAAGGGAACCCAAAGAAGACCAAATACTGATTCCTCATCAGAAAGCGTGGAGACTAGATGGCAGTGGTATGATATATTAAGGGTACTGAAAGAGAAAAATTGTCTGGCAAGAATTCTCTACCTAGCAAAGCTATCCTTCAAAAATGAGGGACAGTTTAAAATATTCACAGGTAAACAGAAGCTGAGACAATTCGTGAACAGGGGACATGCCCTAGGAGAAATACTAAAGGGAGCCCCGCCAGCTGAAAAGAAGTGTCAGGAGAGGCCTGAAGGAGAGTACAGAAGTGAAGATTACCAGTAAAGGAAACTAAAAGGATGAAAAGAGAGGGAAAAAATCGATCTGACAAATAAAAGCCCAAAGATAAAATGGTTGACATAAGTACTGCTTTTATAGTAATAACACTTAATGTTAATGGATTAAACTCCCCAATCAAAAGAGATTAGCAGAATGCATTTTAAAATGTGATTCATTTATATACTGTTTACAGTAGACTTGTAGTAGTTCCAAAGATTACTAAACATAAGTTAAAGAATGGAAAAAAACCTGCTCAGTGTAAGCATTAACAAAAGAAAAAGAAATAGGGGCACCTATACTTTATATCAGCCAAAACAGACTTTAAATGCAAAAATATTATTAAGAGAGAAAGGACATTATATATTTTTAGAAGGGTCAATTCGCCAAGGGAAAAAAAAAAATATCTGTGGACCTAAATAAAGAGCCCCAAATGACATAAGGCAAACACTGGCAAGTGTGAAGGAAGTCACAGGCGTCTCTACAACAGCACTGGAGGACTTCATGGCACCGCTCTCTTCAGTAGACAAAACACCTAAACAGAAAGTCAATAAGGAAACAGAAGAAATGAACCAGACCTAACAGACACACTGCCATCCCAAAACAGCAGGATATACATTCTCCTCAAGTGCTCACAGATCCTTCTCCAGTACAGATTCCATGCTGGGGCACATAACAAGTCTTGATGCATTTTAAAAGATTAAAATTGTACAAAATACTTTCTCTGATCATAATGGAATAGAGCTGAAAAACAATAAAGGCAGAGATCAGGAAAATTCACAAATACATAAGGTTCAACAACACCCTCTTAATCTGTGGGTCTGCAAGACAAACCAGTAAATGAGACAAATGAAAACGAGAACATTTAAAGATGAATGGGAGATCTCCGGGAAGATGGCCAAAAAGCGTGGCTCAAAATTAGCCCTGCTCCATGGGAAAGTTAGAGAAGGGACAGGGGGGCAACTGAGGCAGCAATTCGGGAGTGTGGCTGACCTGGGAGAGCCTTCTGCACCACATGGGGCAGCCCTGGTTGCAGAGGCCAAGAACTGAGAGGCAGAAAGCTGGAGCCTGGTACCGAGGTGCAGAGCCCACGGAGGTTCTCAGATGGGAGTCGGGGATGAGGAAGTAAGCCAGGCCACGTTCCTTGGGTGCACTACCCTCACCAGTGCAGCCCCGTGACCAGTGACTCACCCCACACCCCATGCACCTGAACCCCATCACCCTCTCCCATTCCCCATGCTCCATGCACCCCCACCCC